>JAGDYQ010000236.1:259901-271770 GCA_021962125.1 Bulinus truncatus
TATACAAAGTCAACGATGCTGATTTAGAATATGTAAGTGCTTTTGCTAGATTGGCTCTATTTTACGAGATAATTAAAATTAATTAAATAATGTATGCACCGTATTTGGAATTTGTCAAGAATCGCATGAAGTATAATAGTATACTAACAAATAGTAGTGAAAATGTTAATAGTCACTCAGAAATCTGTTCAAAAATATGTGTAATAATGTTATAGAAGAAAACATTTTCATTTGAAAAACTAATTATTTCTTATTAATTAATTAATTAATTTGTTAATTGTCTATGGTAATGCATTAGCAAATCGCTGTTTGCTCGACTTCCTTTTGTATGTGTCGTTGGTGCAATTGCGTTGGAGGCTCCAACAGTAGTCAGCCATCATATGTATGTCCCATCTTCCTTGATATCTCTCCTCCATCACCCTCATATCCTGATGGAACCTCTCGCATTGTTCCTCACTGAAGTCCCCAAGGTTACCTGGAAATTTGTCTAAATGACTGTGCAGGTAATGTACCTTGATGCTCATATTTGTTCCAATGTTTCTGAAGTTAGCGAGCATATCTTGCACCAGTTCTTCGTAATTCTCTGTTCTGTTATTACCTAAGAAGTTCCTGACAACTGAAACAAAATTGTTCCATGAAGAAGCTTCAATGTGATCCATGAAATTAGTAAAAGTTTGATCATTGATGAGTTTTCGAATCTGAGGACCGTCAAAAATCCCAGGTTTTAGCTTCTCCATGCTCAGTCCGGGGAATGATCTGCAAATATACCTGAAGCAATTGCCAGATTTGTCCAAAACCTTAACAAATTGTTTCATTAAAACTCATTTGATATGAAGCGGTGGGAGAATGATCTTATTTTCTTTACCTACATTCATGGTTTCCCTTGCAGGCCATATCACTCTTGTCCAAAGATCTTGCCTTGCCCTGCTATCCCAAAGGCATGGGTATTTTGTGTATCCTGACTGCTGTCCAAGCAAGAAGTTTACTATTTTTAGATCAACAAAAATTGACCACTGATGCTCATAATAACGGACTTTCTGCAATACTGTTTTGATATTCTCATACTCTTCTTTAAGTGTTGTTGAGTGAGCAATGGGAAGAGATGCATAACGGTTACCATTTTGTAACAGAACACATTTCAAGCTTCTGATGGAACTGTCCCATTTGGAGCAGAAGTCCAGGGATGTCATTACAGTTAACAAGATCTTCCTCTTGGCTGAAATATGGAAGAAGAAACTCTTCTCTTTTCCGATAAAATGTTATTTTAACTGCTGGTTTGAGAAAATTTCTTTCATTGAGCCTGGACGCTAAAAACTCAGATGCTTGCTTGGACAGATTTAGGTCTCGTATTAGGTCGTTGGGTTCTTCTTGGCTGAATGGTTGAGGTGTTGAAGAACTTCCTTCATAATCGCTTCCACTGTTTTCACCTGCCAAAAACTCCAGATCTTGCCCTTCGTCGGAGTCTGATGGTAAAAGCTCTAATAATCCAGTAAACACTGGTATAGGAACTTCACTGCTATGTGGAATTGGTCTCCTTGCAGATTCAAGATCAGGATAATCCCACTTAGATTTCTTGTGGCGATTGAAGCCTTTAACATTCACAATACAAAAATAAAAATCACCAAAATGGTCTTTCGGCTCTCGCCATACCATTGGTACCCCCAAACTTAGACTTTTCTTCTCACCATTTGTCCACTGCTGTAGGCTCTCCACACAGTTTTTTCAGACCTTATGGGGAGCCCAAGACTTGTCTTGGTTTCCCAGCTTCACACCGAAATAAGCCCAATATGCCTGCTGCACAAAGTCGGTTATATTTCTTCTTTGCTTTTCAATCAAGTATTCTCCACAGATGTAACAGAATACATTCGGATTATTTTTGCAGCATCTTCGTGATGAACTCGTGATGTCTTTAGAAAGCAGCAATAAAAGAGAAAAAAATAAACCAAGTTATAACTTGGTATATTTAAATTAAATAACAGACACCAAACTTATTGCATTTGTTTTACATATTTTTAAGGGTGTCCAATATCTCAGAAACTAGAGCCAATTCAGCAAAAGCAATGGCAGTTTTGAAATCAGCACTCATGAATTGCTATAAATTCATTCAAACATTCTTGGCAACTCGCAAAAAAATTTTTTTTGTTGGGCTGTATAATCAATAATTTACACAAAATCAACACTCCACGCAAACACAGTGTCAGACAAACAGATACAGGTACACTTATGTGTACAGGATCTTGTTAGGCCTCTAATTTAACTCCTTCGTTTATACTGCATAATATGTACGCATTCTTTAAGACCAACATACCAACTGCCTCTTGAACACCACGCACGAAATGACACTTGGGAAAACACTCGCTAATACACAATAGCAAACACTTCAAATATCCAATCAGTAATAGGAACAATGTATTCATAAAAACAAAATAACTTTAATTCATCAAAACTATAAAAAGAATGATGACAAAATAATAATAAAGACAGGACAAATAGTATAGTCACCAACGGCCCAACTTTTACACTAGTCAACTAGCACCTGTCCAAAAAGATAAACTCTTTATTGTAGGTTAACTCCCTTCTCCACGTTCACCTACAACCACCTTCCCTCCTACCCCCCCTGATCTCCTCAACCAAATACAGCCAAACTCCACTGGTCAAACTGGTCATTCCGGTCACTCTCCATTCACGACTTTGATCTTACAAACTTTCACCACGCCATGCCGTTCAAACACGCTAACTGACCTAACACTGTTCTCACACCCACATATAATATTCTGACAGCAGATATTCTGCTGCGAAACTCATAAATTATACACAACACAAACATATACATTTAGCTGAAAAATTCTTTCATGAGTGTTAACTTTAAAAAAACAATCCTATCTCGTTCTGTAGCATACGTAATGATTACTTTAGGTTTTGATCCCAAGCGTTGTATGTTAATGGTTCTAATCCAAACTTGTCTACTCACTAACCTATTTCCTTGTCGGATGGTGTTTTCTTAGTCTTTGCACTCAGGACTATGATATGGGCTAAAAACGACACTACAAAAACCGTCCATTTAGTGATTTTAAGAGTTTACCCCGTCCCCCACATAATTTAAACCATCCCCACTCGCTCACACTTAAGTCTGTTCCAAACACACCCGTCCCTCACATAATTTGAACCATCCCCACTCGCTCACACTTAAGTCTGTTCCAAACACACCCGTCCCTCACATAATTTGAACCATCCCCACTCGCTCACACTTAAGTCTGTTCCAAATACACCCGTCCCTCACATAATTTGATCCATCCCCACTCGCTCACACTTAAGTCTGTTCCAAACACACCCGTCCCCCACATAATTTGAACCATCCCCACTCGCTCACACTTAAGTCTGTTCCAAACACACCCGTCCCCCACATAATTTGAACCATCCCCACTCGCTCACACTTAAGTCTGTTCCAAATACACCCGTCCCCCACATAATTTGAACCATCCCCACTCGCTCACACTTAAGTCTGTTCCAAACACACCCGTCCCCCACATAATTTGATCCATCCCCACTCGCTCACACTTAAGTCTGTTCCAAACACACCCGTCCCCCACATAATTTGATCCATCCCCACTCGCTCACACTTAAGTCTGTTCCAAACACACCCGTCCCCCACATAATTTGATCCATCCCCACTCGCTCACACTTAAGTCTGTTCCAAACACACCCATCCCCCACATAATTTGATCCATCCCCACTCGCTCACACTTAAGTCTGTTCCAAACACACCCGTCCCCCACATAATTTGATCCATCCCCACTCGCTCACACTTAAGTCTGTTCCAAACACACCCGTCCCCCACATAATTTGATCCATCCCCACTCGCTCACACTTAAGTCTGTTCCAAACACACCCGTCCCCCACATAATTTGATCCATCCCCACTCGCTCACACTTAAGTCTGTTCCAAACACACTCCGTCCCCCACATAATTTGAACCATCCCCACTCGCTCACACTTAAGTCTGTTCCAAACACACCCGTCCCCCACATCATTTGAACCATCCCCACTCGCTCACACTTAAGTCTGTTTTAAATACACCCGTCCCCCACATAATTTGAACCATCCCAACTCGCTCACACTTAAGTCTGTTCCAAACACACCCGTCCCTCACATAATTTGAACCATCCCCACTCGCTCACACTTAAATCTGTTCCAAACACACCCGTCCCCCACATAATTTGATCCATCCCCACTCGCTCACACTTAAGTCTGTTCCAAACACACCCGTCCCTCACATAATTTGAACCATCCCCACTCGCTCACACTTAAGTCTGTTCCAAACACACCCGTCCCCCACATAATTTGAACCATCCCCACTCGCTCACACTTAAGTCTGTTCCAAACACACTCGTCCCTCAATTAATTTGAACCATCCCCACTCGCTCACACTTAAGTCTGTTCCAAACACACCCGTCCCCCACATAATTTGATCCATCCCCACTCGCTCACACTTAAGTCTGTTCCAAACACACCCGTCCCCCCACATAATTTGATCCATCCCCACTCGCTCACACTTAAGTCTGTTCCAAACACACCCGTACCCCACATAATTTGATCCATCCCCACTCGCTCACACTTAAGTCTGTTCCAAACACACCCGTCCCCCACATAATTTGATCCATCCCCACTCGCTCACACTTAAGTCTGTTCCATCCACACCTGTCCCCCACATAATTTGATCCATCCCCACTCGCTCACACTTAAGTCTGTTCCAAACACACCCGTCCCCCACATAATTTGATCCATCCCCACTCGCTCACACTTAAGTCTGTTCCAAACACACCCGTCCCCCACATAATTTGAACCATCCCCACTCGCTCACACTTAAGTCTGTTCCAAATACACCCGTCCCCCACATAATTTGGAACCATCCCCACTCGCTCACACTTAAGTCTGTTCCAAACACACCTGTCCCCTCACATAATTTGAACCATCCCCACTCGCTCACATTTAAGTCTGTTCCATCCACACCCGTCCCCCACATAATTTGATCCATCCCCACTCGATCACACTTAAGTCTGTTCCAAACACACCCGTCCCCCACATAATTTGATCCATCCCCACTCGCTCACACTTAAGTCTGTTCCAAACACACCCGTCCCCCACATAATTTGATCCATCCCCACTCGCTCACACTTAAGTCTGTTCCAAACACACCCGTTACCCACATAATTTGATCCATCCCCACTCACTCACACTTAAGTCTGTTCCAAACACACCCCGTCCCCCACATAATTTGAACCATCCCCACTCGCTCACACTTAAGTCTGTTCCAAACACACCCGTCCCCCACATAATTTGAACCATCCCCACTCGCTCACACTTAAGTCTGCTCCAAACACACCCGTCCCCTACATAATTTGAACCATCCCCACTCGCTCACACTTAAGTCTGTTCCAAACACACCCGTCCCTCACATAATTTGAACCATCCCCACTCGCTCTTACTTAAGTCTGTTCCAAACACACCGTTACCCACATAATTTGATCCATCCCCACTCGCTCACACTAAGTCTGTTCCAAACACACCCGTCCCCCACATAATTTGATCCATCCCCACTCGCTCACACTTAAGTCTGTTCCAAACACACCCGTCCCCCACATAATTTGATCCATCCTCACTCGCTCACACTTAAGTCTGTTCCAAACACCCGCATAATTTGATCCATCCCCACTCGCTCACACTTAAGTCTGTTCCAAACACACCCGTCCCCACATAATTTGATCCATCCCCACTCGCTCACACTTAAGTCTGTTCCAAACACACCCGTCCCCCACATAATTTGATCCATCCCCACTCGCTCACACTTAAGTCTGTTCCAAACACACCCGTTCCCCACATAATTTGATCCATCCCCACTCGCTCACACTTAAGTCTGTTCCAAACACACCCGTCCCCCACATAATTTGATCCATCCCCACTCGCTCACACTTAAGTCTGTTCCAAACACACCTGTCCCCCACATAATTTGATCCATCCCCACTCGCTCACACTTAAGTCTGTTCCAAACACACCCGTCCCCCACATAATTTGATCCATCCCCACTCGCTCACACTTAAGTCTGTTCCAAACACACCCGTCCCCCACATAATTTGATCCATCCCCACTCGCTCACACTTAAGTCTGTTCCAAACACACCTGTTCCCCACATAATTTGATCCATCCCCACTCGCTCACACTTAAGTCTGTTCCAAACACACCCGTCCCCCTCATAATTTGATCCATCCCCACTCGCTCACACTTAAGTCTGTTCCAAACACACCCCTCCGTCCCCCACATAATTTGATCCATCCCCACTCGCTCACACTTAAGTCTGTTCCAAACACACCCGTCCCCCACATAATTTGATCCATCCCCACTCGCTCACACTTAAGTCTGTTCCAAACACACCCGTCCCCCACATAATTTGAACCATCCCCACTCGCTCACACTTAAGTCTGTTCCAAACACACCCGTCCCCCACATAATTTGAACCATCCCCACTCGCTCACACTTAAGTCTGTTCCAAACACACCCGTCCCCTCACATAATTTGAACCATCCCCACTCGCTCACACTTAAGTCTGTTCCCACACTCCACACCCGTCCCCCACATAATTTGAACCATCCCAACTCCGCTCACACTTAAGTCTGTTCCAAACACACCTGTCCTCACATAATTTGAACCATCCCCACTCGCTCACACTTAAATCTGTTCCAAACACACCCGTCCCCCACATAATTTGATCCATCCCCACTCGCTCACACTTAAGTCTGTTCCAAACACACCGTCCCTCACATAATTTGAACCATCCCCACTCGCTCACATTTAAGTCTGTTCCAAATACACCCGTCCCCCACATAATTTGAACCATCCCCACTCGCTCACACTTAAGTCTGTTCCAAACACACTCGTCCCTCAATTAATTTGAACCATCCCCACTCGCTCACACTTAAGTCTGTTCCAAACACACCCGTCCCCCACATAATTTGATCCATCCCCACTCGCTCACACTTAAGTCTGTTCCAAACACACCCGTCCCCCACATAATTTGATCCATCCCCACTCGCTCACACTTAAGTCTGTTCCAAACACACCCGTACCCCACATAATTTGATCCATCCCCACTCGCTCACACTTAAGTCTATTCCAAACACACCCGTCCCCCACATAATTTGAACCATCCCCACTCGCTCACACTTAAGTCTGTTCCAAATACACCCGTCCCCCACATAATTTGAACCATCCCCACTCGCTCACACTTAAGTCTGTTCCAAACACACCCGTCCCTCACATAATTTGAACCATCCCCACTCGCTCACACTTTAAGTCTGTTCCATCCACACCCGTCCCCCACATAATTTGATCCATCCCCACTCGATCACACTTAAGTCTGTTCCAAACACACCCGTCCCCCACATAATTTGATCCATCCCCACTCGCTCACACTTAAGTCTGTTCCAAACACACCTGTCCCCCACATAATTTGATCCATCCCCACTCGCTCACACTTAAGTCTGTTCCAAACACACCTGTTACCCACATAATTTGATCCATCCCCACTCACTCACACTTAAGTCTGTTCCAAACACACCTGTCCCCCACATAATTTGAACCATCCCCACTCGCTCACACTTAAGTCTGTTCCAAACACACCCGTCCCACACATAATTTGAACCATCCCCACTCGCTCACACTTAAGTCTGCTCCAAACACACCCGTCCCCCACATAATTTGAACCATCCCCACTCGCTCACACTTAAGTCTGTTCCAAACACACCCGTCCCTCACATAATTTGAACCATCCCCACTCGCTCTTACTTAAGTCTGTTCCAAACACACCCGTTACCCACATAATTTGATCCATCCCCACTCGCTCACACTTAAGTCTGTTCCAAACACACCCGTCCCCCACATAATTTGATCCATCCCCACTCGCTCACACTTAAGTCTGTTCCAAACACACCTGTCCCCCACATAATTTGATCCATCCTCACTCGCTCACACTTAAGTCTGTTCCAAACACACCCGTCCCCCACATAATTTGATCCATCCCCACTCGCTCACACTTAAGTCTGTTCCAAACACACCTGTCCCCCACATAATTTGATCCATCCCCACTCGCTCACACTTAAGTCTGTTCCAAACACACCCGTCCCCCACATAATTTGATCCATCCCCACTCGCTCACACTTAAGTCTGTTCCAAACACACCCGTTACCCACATAATTTGATCCATCCCCACTCGCTCACACTTAAGTCTGTTCCAAACACACCCGTCCCCCACATAATTTGATCCATCCCCACTCGCTCACACTTAAGTCTGTTCCAAACACACCCGTCCCCCACATAATTTGATCCATCCCCACTCGCTCACACTTAAGTCTGTTCCAAACACACCCGTCCCCCACATAATTTGATCCATCCCCATTCGCTCACACTTAAGTCTGTTCCAAACACACCCGTCCCCCACATAATTTGATCCATCCCCACTCGCTCACACTTAAGTCTGTTCCAAACACACCCGTCCCCCACATAATTTGATCCATCCCCACTCGCTCACACTTAAGTCTGTTCCAAACACACCCGTCCCCCACATAATTTGATCCATCCCCACTCGCTCACACTTAAGTCTGTTCCAAACACACCCGTTACCCACATAATTTGATCCATCCCCACTCACTCACACTTAAGTCTGTTCCAAACACACCCGTCCCCCACATAATTTGAACCATCCCCACTCGCTCACACTTAAGTCTGTTCCAAACACACCCGTCCCCCACATAATTTGAACCATCCCCACTCGCTCACACTTAAGTCTGCTCCAAACACACCCGTCCCCCACATAATTTGAACCATCCCCACTCGCTCACACTTAAGTCTGTTCCAAACACACCCGTCCCTCACATAATTTGAACCATCCCCACTCGCTCTTACTTAAGTCTGTTCCAAACACACCCGTTACCCACATAATTTGATCCATCCCCACTCGCTCACACTTAAGTCTGTTCCAAACACACCCGTCCCCCACATAATTTGATCCATCCCCACTCGCTCACACTTAAGTCTGTTCCAAACACACCCGTCCCCCACATAATTTGATCCATCCTCACTCGCTCACACTTAAGTCTGTTCCAAACACACCCGTCCCCCACATAATTTGATCCATCCCCACTCGCTCACACTTAAGTCTGTTCCAAACACACCCGTCCCCCACATAATTTGATCCATCCCCACTCGCTCACACTTAAGTCTGTTCCAAACACACCTGTCCCCCACATAATTTGATCCATCCCCACTCGCTCACACTTAAGTCTGTTCCAAACACACCTGTTACCCACATAATTTGATCCATCCCCACTCGCTCACACTTAAGTCTGTTCCAAACACACCCGTCCCCCACATAATTTGATCCATCCCCACTCGCTCACACTTAAGTCTGTTCCAAACACACCTGTCCCCCACATAATTTGATCCATCCCCACTCGCTCACACTTAAGTCTGTTCCAAACACACCTGTCCCCCACATAATTTGATCCATCCCCATTCGCTCACACTTAAGTCTGTTCCAAACACACCCGTCCCCCACATAATTTGATCCATCCCCACTCGCTCACACTTAAGTCTGTTCCAAACACACCCGTTCCCCACATAATTTGATCCATCCCCACTCGCTCACACTTAAGTCTGTTCCAAACACACCCGTCCCCCACATAATTTGATCCATCCCCACTCGCTCACACTTAAGTCTGTTCCAAACACACCCGTCCCCCACATAATTTGATCCATCCCCACTCGCTCACACTTAAGTCTGTTCCAAACACACCCGTCCCCCACATAATTTGAACCATCCCCACTCGATCACACTTAAGTCTGTTCCATCCACACCCGTCCCCCACATAATTTGATCCATCCCCACTCGCTCACACTTAGGTCTGTTCCAAACACACCCGCACTCACCCGTACATTTGCTCTTAATGTCAACAAATTTCTTTCCCATGTCTAGGTACAAAGTTAGATTCAAACTAAAAAATAAAACTAATCAGAAACAGTGATACAACATTAATAAAAAAAATCACGCTTCAACAAATCTAACTTTTCTGAGTAGTAACAAAATAATATACTTTCTTCCAATCGTGGAGTCATAGATATGATACTGCTATCACTGTGTGACTGTAAACATCTCTGTGAAACATTGTATATTTCCACACTACATTTATTTAATGAATAACCCCAGAGAATGAATACCATTTCTCGCGACAACTTGGTTTAATCATAGGTATCGGTTTATAGATTTCTAATTATCAATCAGACACAAACACAGGTGATATTTATCATCAGTCATGATCTACTTTTACTGTCCTTACAATTCGTTTGTCTATCTATATATCAATCAATTTATCTATCTATGTATCTATCTATCTATATGTGTCTATCTTTCTACTTCCAGTGTCCTAACACATAGGCTGCTTATTCACAACCAATAGTAATAAACAATGTACTACAATTCTAAAATCTGAACTAAACTGTAAGGTAGATATGTAATGGACTAAATTGTAAATTATTCTATTTGTTGACGCAATAATTGGACGAACTCAAGACACTTTAAAAATTTCGTAGGTCACAAAGGTGGGATACGCTTAAGTGCTCCAATTGCACTATCTAATAATATAAAATGATCCCATAAATACTGTGAGTTGCGCTTTAGTTGCGGGAAAGGGGAACGACATGTAGATACCATATATATTAGCGTAATATTTAACATACTCCAATGGCTTATTAAATTGTACTATCTTATCATAATTAGTAGAGTAATCGAACATACGGACCTGTTTTGGGTCAGTCGTGTTTCTTTTAAGACATGCAAAATATATTCAGAATCTCCGACATATTTTAAAACACTTTGAAATATTGCTTGCTATTTATGTCAATAGTTGGAATTATTTTATTACACTATCGATATTTAATACAAGATAACGTTATGTTGATAATAAGTCTTAAAATATTGCTTAGAACAAACATTTAATGTACTTATTTCTCTCATGATACATGTGGTGATAAATCATGTTGGTGTGTTAAAATATCTTAGTCTGAACATTTTGTTAAAACAGTTGCTGAGTGAATGGTATGTACACTTTCTACAGGTCAATATAAAAAGTAACACTTCTGTTGCAATGTATGCATTTTTATTTACCTTTTCTTTTATAACGCAAATAAAAAAACACAATAGTTTAATATACTCATTTTGTATATTTATCTTATCAAAGTTATACACAGATTATGTTTCTTTTCGTTATTTCACTTAAGCTAAACAAGACAATTTAAAATCGGACCATAATCTGTGAATAGATAGATATATGATTGGTTCTATAAACGATTATTAAATGAAGAATCAATCAATGATAGTTTACTTTATGAAATAATTATAAATAAAGTATCAAATATTACCTTGGCTAGTCACACTAGTAAAAATTGAAAATAAAATATATGAACACAAAAGCATTTTTAATTATCAAACTTGTTACTTAACACTTTAATACAAGTGCCATCTAAATTATGAATAGTTAAAATATTAGTTTGATCCTTAAATTGTAATACTTATTTTTAAAAAAAAAAATGTTTTTAATCCAGGAAGTATTATTTTTTACGAAATTGAAAGTTTGAGATAAATACCTTTTAATACAAATGTAAAGTGATTTTTTCCCACTTTATATTTTTTCAATAGATCTCTTGCACTTGCAAAGTGTCAAGGCTTTCTTAACAGACGTTTGTGTAAAGTGAGGGACAAATTTAAAAGGGTCCATGACTGTAAACAGCGTACATTGATTATAATGAAAGGCTGATTGTGGGGG
>JAGDYQ010000236.1:272270-392270 GCA_021962125.1 Bulinus truncatus
GCAACTGTTTTAACAAATGTTTCTAGACTAAGATACTTTAACACACCTACATGATTTAACGCTACATGTAACGTAAAAACAGACTCACACAGATGAGAGAAATAAGTGCATTAACTATTTGTTCTAAGCATTATTTTATCAACATAACGTTATCTTGTATTTAATATCGATATTGTAATAAAATAATTCCAAATATTGACACAAATAGCAAGCTTCAATATTTCAAAGTGTTTTAGAAATGTGGCAAAGAATCTAGAATATATTTTGCATGTCTGAGAAGAAAAACACGACTGACCTGTACACAGGTCCATATGTTCGATTACTCTACTAATTTTTATGATAAGATAGTACTATTTTAATAAGCCATTGGAGTATGTTAAATATTACGCTCTATATATGGTATATACATGTAGTTCTCCTTTCCCGCAACTAAAGCGCAACTCACATTAGTTATGGGATCATATTCTATTATTAGATTGTGTAATTGCAGCACTTGAGCGTATCCCACATTTGTGACCTACTAAATTTTTAAAGTGTCTTGAGTTCGTCCAATTATTGCGTCAACAAATAGAATAATTTACAATTTAGTCCATTAGACATCTACCTTACAGTTTAGTTCAGATTTTAGAATTGTAGTACATTGTTTATTACTAGCTGGTTGTGAATAAGTACCACGAAGTCGAAGAATAGAAAGTAGAAAGGTAGAAAGATAGACATAAAGGTAGATATGAGCACATAGATAGATAAATTGATATTGATAGACACGGAGATGTGGAGATAGGCGCGTAGGACATTAATCAAAGGTGGACATACGAATTGTAAGGACAGTAAAAGTAGGTCATGACTGATGATACAAATCACCTGTGTTTGTGTCTGATTGATAAATATAAATCTATAAACCGATACCTATGAATAAACCAAGGTGTCGCGAGAAATGGTATTCATTCTCTGTGGTTATTAATTGTATAAATATTAGTGTGGAAATGTACAATATTTCATAGAGATGTTTACAGTCACACAGTGATAGCAGTATCATATCTATAACTCCACGATTGGATGAAAGTATATTATTTTGTTACTACTCGGAACAGTTGGATTTGTTGAAGCGTGATTTTTTGTAATAATGTTGTATCACTGTTTCTGATTAATTTTATTTTTTAGTTTGAATTTAACTTTGTACCTAGACATGGGAAAGAAATGTGTTGACATTAAGAGCAAATGTACGGGTGAGGGCGTGTGTGGAACAGACTTAAGTGTGAGCGAGTGGGGATGGTTCAAATTATGTGGGGGACTGGTGGTTTGGATGAAATGTACACCTCGTACAGCCAGCTAGTGTGTATGTGTGTGTGTGGGGGGGGGGAGCATGAATTAAAAAAAATTGCATATGTAATATATGGTATTTATTTTTTTTTAATATATGTGTGTGTGTTTTACATTCATTATGAATCACTTGGTTAGCTGTATGGTAAGTTGATTCACTTGGTATGATGTATGGTAATTTGATTCACTTAGTTTGTTGTATGGTAAGTTGATTCACTGGGCTTGTTGTATGGTAAGATGATTCTCTTGGTTTAATGTATGGTACGTTGATTCACTTGGTTTTTGTATGATAAGTTGATTCACTTGGTTTGTTCGTTGTATGGTAAGTTGATTCACTTGGTTTGTTGTATGGTAAGTTGATTCACTTGGTATGGTGTATGGTAAGTTGATTCACTTGGTTTGTTGTATGGTAAGTTGATTCACTGGGTTTGTTGTATGGTAAGATGATTCACTTGGTTTGTTGTATGGTACCTTGATCCACTCGGTTTGTTGTATGGTAAGTTGATTCACTTGGTTTATTGTATGGTAAGTTGATTCACTTGGTTTGTTGTATGGTAAGTTGATTCACTTGGTATGATGTATGGTAAGTTGATTCACTTGGTTTGTTGTATGGTAAGTTGATTTACTTGGTTTGTTGTATATTAAGTTGATTCACTGGTTTGTTGTATGCTAAGGTCGGGTAAAATTTTCACATATTCTTTTTTAGGGGATGGAAAGAAAGGGGTTGGGGGTCACCGAAAGGTTAAGACTTGTACACAAGAGGGCGAATAAAAAGCGTTTAGAATTGTCGACGGTTTATAAATGCACGGCCCATGCACTCGTTTTTTTTCCACAGCTGAATGATTTCAATGTTAGCACAAACATCTGCCTGTATATTTATCACGATATTTTTATGACAAGTGATGCGTGAAATGTGGGTCAGTGTTGCATCTAATAAGTACATTACTGTGTTGGATATTATGCAAAACTTTAAGTGTCAATAGCTCTTCCAAGACCATGACTGTCTTTGCTAGGGCTTATATTATACATAACATTGTCTTAAATGTGGTTCTGGCGCTAGGGCTAGGAGGCCGATTTGCCTATTTATGTTTATGCCTATATCTAGTTAGTTTTGGAGAAGTCTAGATATCATAGAATGTTAGAAAAAAATAGATCTTGATTTATTTACATATACACTTTTCAATATTTGCCTAATATTTAGTATAATTTTAATTTAAAATATTTTCTGGTTAATTCTTTAAGAGGTTAGTTGGCACCCATGTCATATGTATCGTCATAATCAAAATATCAAATGAACTTCATTGAAATTTGATAGTAGTTTCTGATTTTTATTTTAACTCCACTAGTCTACCACAGTTTTCCTATATTTTTGCACAGCTATTTTAATAGCATTACTTATCCCTATAAACAGGGCCGGCCTTAGCACTGGGCATACTGGGCATTTGCCCAGGGCCGCCAAATTCAAAGGGGCCGCCAATTTTGTAGAAATTATTGAAACAATTTAAAAGATCACAAATTATTTACAATGTTTTAAAAATTTAAAAACACGATTTTTATTTTATTTTCGTTCAATAGCTTGCGCAAACTAACGATCACAATAATATCATTGTTATTAACCCTTTACCCCTCATAGCCGCCGATTGCCGCCTCTACCGGTTAACCCTCGTAGCCGCCGATTGCCGCTTTTTGGATTGTTTGCTGCTCAGGCCATTCTTGTTTTTAATTAACTAATTTAAGCTATAAAAATTGTGGATTCGTGTAAAGCGGAAAATGATGAAACCGTAGATAATAGTGATAATATTGTTTCTGACAATGTTGATGTTAGGAGTACAATGTGAGCATTTTATTGAAAAAAGTGTAATTATGATTTTTTCTACATAAAGGTAATAAAGGTATCTTTGTTTGATATCATTATATTCATTGTTCAATTTTCTTTTAGTGTATTAAATTTTCCTAAAATAGCTTAACTTAGTTTATTTTATATGAATTTCTTATTACACACAACATCATTTTTTTATGGAGTTCTTACGGAGTTACCTCCATTTTCTCAAGGATTGGGAAGTGAAAAATGGGAATAGCAGCGAGGGGTAAATGGTTAAACTTTTTGGAAGTCCAGTTTTCACAAGCTAATGTTTTTTTAATAAGCACAACACTGATAATTTGCTTTTAATCTTTTTAAAATAAAAAAATTTCAGCCATGAAGGGTACTAAATCAGATTCCGGAGCACCAAAACGAAAACGGAAAAAAAACGAAAAGATCAAAATCAAACAGAAATAGACGTAAAAAAATTATCCAAAAAAATAATTGTCTCAGAGCTTGAGATAACGAATCCAGACAACGCAGTCGACTGGACTGACATTAGTTGTTGACCATCATCTCTCAACAATCAGCAGCGTGATTTTGTTGTTAAGCGGTGTCCAATACGTATTGAAAATTTTAATTTTCCAGAAACAGATGGGAGACGATTTTTAACAGCATACTACAAAAGGAAACTCTGCAATCAGGAACCACTTGACAGACGTTGGCTAGTTTACTCTGTCAAGCAGGACCGGGTGTACTGTTTCTGTTGTAAACTTTTTTCTAACGCTTCTAACTCATTTTCCTCTGACGGTTATAATAACTGGAAAAATGTTCTTGCAGTTGTCAGCCTTCATGAAACATCATACAACCACATCACTGCGCAGATAAACTGGATCGAAATGGAGAATAGATTGAATTTAAATATAACGATTGATAAAGAAAATATTAGATTAATGAATGCAGAAAAAATGCATTGGCGTGGTGTACTTGAAAGGCTGTTAGCTATTATCCAATATTTGGCTAAAAATAATCTTGCATTTCGAGGAACAAATGAAAATTTGAATTGTGCTAACAATGGAAATTTTTAGGGATTGGTAGAGCTGTTAGCTAAATTTGATCCCGTTTTGCAAGAACATCTTCGCAGAATAAACAATAATGAACTTCATGATCACTATTTAGGTAAAACCATGCAAAATGAATTTCTGTATTTGATCAGCCAGAGAATTTTAAAGAAAATTGTAGCCAGCATTATTGAATCAAAGTATTATTCTGTCATCTTAGATTGTACACCGGATATTAGCCACCAAGAGCAAATGACATTAATCATTCGGTATGTTGAAATAAACGAACAAACTGTGAATATTGTGGAGCGATTTGTTGGTTTTATACTAACCGAAAATAGCACTGGAATCGGACTTGTTAATGCATTTTTACAAAAACTTGATGAACTGGGTTTGTCAATCGCAAACTGCCGTGGCCAAGGATACGATAATGGCGCAAACATGCGGGGTTGTAATAAAGGAGTTCAATCCAGAATTTAGCAAATAAACAAACGAGCATTGTTTGTGCCATGCGGTTGTCACAGTTTGAACTTGCTTCTTGGAGATATGGCTCAATCCTCTGTAGTTGCTAAATCTTTTTTTTTTGGTATTGTTCAGCATATTGTTTTTATTTTCTGCATCAGTTCAAAGATGGTTTCATGACAAAAAAACGACCCCTACTATAATTTTCCCAGACAAGCCCAAAATATTAACTTCAGACTCAGAACTGGGCACAACAGACTAAGACAACACATGTTCTGAAGGCTAGGCAATGGAAACAGTGAGGACTGCCCATGTGGGATGTCTCCAGAGAATGCTGAACATGTTCTCCAAACATGCCCTTTTCATGACACAGCTCGCAACAGGTTCTGGCCACAGATGAGCTCCTTCAATCAAAAACTTTATAGGAGCGAGACGGACCTGGATGCCACCGTGCAGTTCATCATAACTATAGGCCTGGTCGTTTGAAATCCTCCATAATCATATATCGAGAACAAAGAAGAAGAAGAAAGATGGCAAATCCTAAAAAAAACATGTGAAAAATCTTACAGTGAAACCATTGTCCGACACTAGATGGGAGTGTAAAGTGAGCAGTGTAAAAGCCATTCGCTATCAAATTGGTGATATGTACGACGCATTGGTTAAGGTCTCAGAAACAGCTAATGATCCAAAATGCAGAACAAAAGCTAATTCTCTAGCAAAAGAATTTAAAAACTTCACGTTCCTTGTAACATTGACAGTTTGGTATGAATTGCTAAATAAAATAAATTTGCTAAGTAAGACGATGCAGCATGATAACATAGAATTGGATTTAAATTTGTAGCTACTACAAAAGTTGCGTGAGTTTCTTATTTCGTTCAAAGAAAATGGCTTCCAGGCATCGGAAATTGCAGCAAAGTCATTAGCAGAAGAGCTGGAAATGAGTGATGACGAATGGGTTTTCAAGCAATTGTTGCTTCTTTGAGACGAAAAAGAGTTAAAAAACAGTTTTTATATGAATCTGCTGAAGATGGATCAGTGCAAGATCCCAGAGAAAACGTGTTGATGGATCAAGCTATAATGTCTTTTAATGAACGATTTGAACATTTAACCCAATTTAACAATAATTTTGGATTCCTTTTTAAAATTTCAGACTTGAAAAACCGTGACGACGCAATGCTAAAAAAAACAATGCACAAACTTACATGAAGTTTTCTCTGATGTTAGCAATTCTGCCTCTGCGCATTTACCAATCACGGAAATCGATAGTGACATCGAGGAACTCAATTTATTTACTGAACTAAAAACTTTAACTTTTGCCATACCTGAAGGTACATCTCCACTTGACGTGTTAAAGTATATTAATGCACACCGATTAAATGAGGTCTTTTCAAATGTTACAAATGTTTTACGCATTTTGTTAACAATACCTGTTACTGTTGCATCGGCAGAACGCAGTTTTTCTAAATTAAAGTTAAGTAAAACTTATTTGCGCTCCACAATGACGCACGATAGGCTGGTAGACATTGCCCTGATTTCCATTGAGAATGATATAACATCATCGTTGGATTATGCAAGTTTAATTGACGAATTTGCAAGCATTAAGTGTAGAAAAATTGTCTTGTAAATAAACCTAACTAATAAATTTCATAATTCTGAACACAATATTATTTCGTCTATTAATTAATTATTATTAATAAAAAATCGTTTACTAGTGTCACTATCTAGTCCAACTTTGCTGTACATGATTACTATATAAAATTAATATGTAGAGGGGCCGCCATTTTTAATTTTGCCTAGGGCCGCCATTTTTACTTTTGCCTAGGGCCGCCAAATATCTAAGGCCGGCTCTGCCTATAAACTTTTTAAATCACTAAATTGTAGTGTCCTTTTAGCCCATATCATAGTCCAGAGTGCAAAGACTAAGAAAACACCATCCGACAAGGAAATAGGTTAGTGAGTAGACAAGTTTGGATTAGAACCATTAATATACAACGCTTGGGATCAAAACCTAAAGTAATCATTACTTATGCTACAGAACGAGATAAGATTTTTTTTTTCAAGTTAACACTCTTAAAGTAATATTTCAGCAAAATGTTTATGTTTTGTGTTGTGTATAATTTATGAGTTTCGCAGCAGAATATCTGCTGTCATATTATATGTGGGTGTGAGAACTGTGTTAGCGTGTTTGAACGGCATGGCGTGGTGAAAGGTTGTAAGATCAAAGTCGTGAATGGAGAGTGACCGGAGTGACCAGTGAAGCCTGGCTGTATTTGTTTGAGGAGATCGGTGGGGGGGGGGGGTAGGGGGGAAGGTGGTTGTAGGTGAACTTGGAGAAGGGAGTTAACCTACAGTAAAGAGTTTATCGTATGGGACAGGTGCTATTTACAAGTGCAAAAGTTGGGCCGTTGGTGACTATACTATTTGTCCTGACTTTATTATTATTTTGTCATCATTATTTTTATAGTTTTGATGAATTAAAGTTATTTTGTTTTTATGAATACATTGTCCCTATTACTGATTGGATATGTGTTCGCTGTTGTGTATTAGCGAGTGTTTTCCCAAGTGTCATTTCGTGTGTGGTATTCAAGAGGCTGCTGGGATGTTGATCTTGAGGTATGCAGACATATTATGAAGTATTAACGAAGGGGATAAATTAGAGGCCCAACAAGATCCTATATACACAACTGTACCTGTATCTGTTTGTCTGACACTGTGTTTGCGTGGAGTGTTGATTTTGTATAAATTATTGATAATTATTATTTTCCTAGTTGTAATATCTATTATATTTTGTGTGTGTGTGTGTGTAGGCTATGACTGGTTTGGGCCGAGTAGTAGTTTCAAGTGTCACTGTACAACAGAGTGCGACCCCGAAGGCTTTTGTTTATTCAATGGAACCTGTGCAAGTGGTTGGTTCGGCATAAGGTGTCAATACCGTAAGTACATTTTGTCTTCCATCGGAATACCATTCTTTGGTACATTCTCCAAGAATAGAATGGAATATCATCATTCATTTACAATAAAAGAAAAACTTTTTTCAAGCATTGGGAGTCAGTTTTATGCATAGAGAATAAGATGGATTCATAGCCCAGCCCCTCCCCCTTTTTTGAAGCCCCAACCCCCCAGTCTTAAACTTTAATTTACCCGCCATATGATTTCCCCGGGCTAGGTGATTTTTTTTTTATTTACGGGCCTTCATAGAGGTCATAGTTTGTATGTAGCTCGATATTTGCAGTATTCAGGCTTAACAGAGTTTTTGCCCTCAAAACTACCTTATTCCGTATTGTGTCTTTGTGTATGCCCCACAATGTACATCACCCTGTGCTCCCTATTGTGTCTTTGTGTATGCCTCAACATGTGCCTCACCCTGGGCTCCCTATTGTGTCTATTTGTATGCCCCAAAAAGTACCTCACCCTGGGCTTCCTATTGTGTCTATGTGTATGCCCCACAATGTACCTCACCCTTGGCTCCCTATTGTGTTTTTCTTGTTTTTATTCTATGCTTTTTTGTAAATTTCATTTCAACAATTCTGTTTTAATTTTCTTTTTTTTTTTCATGTTTTGTTCTGGCTTGCTTTTTAACATAGTCACCAAAGGATCATTCCAGCCTTCACAGTATTATTCAATCCTTTCTGATGGGGATAATACGACCTGCATTAATGACTCTAGTCTTCAATCAGTTAATGTCACGTGGGAAAAATCGTATCCTTTTACATGAATGAGATTGACTTTGACAGACGATTGGAGTACAGGTAAATGAACACCTTTTATTTCAGATGACACAGGCTGTGCATACAACTTTAACAGTTATACGATTGTCATTATCATTATAAAGGCATTTTTATGTAATACTTTTTATTATACAATATGGATAGTAAAATTATTCAATACAGTTAATAGATATCGGGCTACATGTTATTTCGTTAAAATAGATTACATAAACACATAAATAGTAATAATGGTTCATATTAACAGTTGAAAAGAAATTCATTTTCAGATCGCCACTTTAAATATGAAACTATTCAATAGGAATAATACTATAATGTGACTAGAAATAGTTTAATTATTTAAAAAAATGGAAATTTGATTTCTGTAAACTAGTTATTACTCATTTATCAAAGCTGGGACGTGCTGGCCCATAAATGCACAGTACGAGCTATGGTAAGAAATGCTTCAGATTGGCAGTTTTCTCACTAATTTGGGCGGTTCCCATTGGACTTTGGCATAATTTTGTCTGTTTTTAAGATTTATTTAAGTTATAAAAAAGGTATAATATTATATAACAAATTAATATACTATTGTTTATATTTTACAAATGATCGCTGTTAATTATCATTATGTATTTATTACACTTTATTTGAGATTCATGCCAATTTTTTTTCCACCCAATGGGCCCATGAATAAATCGTGTCGCGTCATCCTGACCTATCACGTCCCTACTGTCAAGTATACCTTCCCATCGGTCATGTCAAAGCGCTCTACATGAATGTGATATTGAACGGAAGTTAGAAAAGTAGTGACGCACGGATGATTGTTGTTTTAGAAAAGAAATAGTTTTGTTATCATCATCATAATATATATATTGTTGGTGTTATTTATATTGTGATAGGTCCTAAAGGTAAGCACTAAAATTTTGATGTTTGTGTTATTTATATTGCGATAGGTCCTATAAATGATAAGCACTAAAATTTTGATGTTGGTGCTATTTATATTGTAATAAGTCCTATAGGTAAGCACTAAAATTTTAATGTTATGTTGGTGTCATTTATATTGTAATAAGTCCTATAGGTAAGCACTAAACTTGTGATGTTGGTGTTATTTATATTGTAATAAGTCCTATAGGTAAGCACTAAAATTTTGATGTTGGTGTTATTTATATTGTAATAAGTCCTATAGATAAGCACTAAAATTTTAATGTTGGTGTTTTTTCTTTGTTTTTTTTCAGCTGATTTGAATTTGAATATTAAAGAAACCAATTCATCTGAAGATGTAGCTTGTCTGAGCAAGAAGCTATTGTGGATAGATTCTAACACAGTAGACATTCACTGTAAACAATCAAATGCCAGTCAACAGTTTACATTAGCTGGCGACTTTGTTGGATCCATTTGTGAGCTTTACATTAGTGGTGGTAGGCAACTTTATGTAATCTGAACAAAATATAAATACTGATGATAATGCCAACATAAAATTAGGCTGTATAAAATAAATATATCAAGATATTTGCTTAACCCATAAGAATAAAATACAAATAAAAAACGTCGTTTGATAACCCCTGTAATCACGAGTGAAAAATTATTTTAGCATTGATAAAATGTTTAAATAAAATATCAGTATATATCTAAATTATGTAACTTTTATAAACAGGACGTAATGTGGCCTTAAAAGGCACAGCAGAACAACCGAGTACACACTCTACATGTGTCGCTGGTCTTGCAGTTGATGGGAATGTCGAGACCATTGTCTCATCTTGTGCACACACTGCTGATAATGATTCTTACCCTTATTGGAAAGTTCAAATGAACAATTATTACGCTGTAAATCGATATGTTATTTTAAATAGAGGTAACAATGTAAAATGAACATTTAAATAATAAATAGAGGTTTAATAATACAATTACTATGAACCACTTTCAACTAATTGAATTAACAATGATGTATATACAACATGCCTTTTTAAGTCAGGAACTTACACATAATAAAATATATGTTTTATAAAGTAGTACATAAAATAGAAACTGTGTATTATTGGTCCCTTTTTTTTGTAGATCATGACTGTTTTCATTGTTGGAAAATAATCGATTATTTTGTTCTCGTCTTATTTTTGTGTTTGTAGATGATGACTGTTCTTCTCGATGTCGGAAACGAATTGATTATTTTGTTCTCAATGCACTCAGTTCTAAAGATGAAGTACTTTTTAGTTATAAAGATCGAGATGCAAATGCTCAAATGTTATACATGATCAATGATGTCAGCAACTGTGTCATATCACAAGTCAATATAAGTCAAAGACATATAGCAGAACAAGACAGTAACCCTTATCTAACCCTCTGTGAGATTGAAATATATGGGGGTAGGTAAAATAACTCAAATTAAATAAGTAAAATATCAAATAATGTGAATTATTCAACTTACTATGGAGGTAGGTAAAATGACTCATATTAAATAAGTAAAATATCAAATAGCGTGAATTATTAAACTTACTTACAAAAAAAAAAACGTTTCACTAAAATACCTGTTCAGCCATAGGGGTTTGAATTTCTTTCTTAACTTCACGTTTAGTTTTTACTGCATTTAGTGAAATCTAAAAACCAAATAAGTCTCATTATTTGTTGGTCTAAAACTTTTTTTTTTAATTAAAAAGAATTTTAACCCTGAAATAAATTAACCGTTTGATGAAACGTTTTTATGAGCTTGAATATAGTTTTATTTAGGTTTCCCTCTTCGACTCATTGGCATATTAGTCTCATTGAATAACTAGACTTACTGACTCATTAGACTCAGTGACTAACTCGACTAATTTATTAATCAGACTAATTGATTTACTTGACTAATAGAATAATTATAATTTTTGACTAAATCGACTAATTGACTAATTAGAATTATTGACAAACTCGGCTATTTGACTTATTAGACTCATTGGTTAACTTGACTAATTGACTAATTATACTCATTAGCTAACTCGACTATATGACTACTAAGGCTCATTGACTAAATCAAGATATTGACTAATTAGACTCATTGAGCAATAAGAATCATTGACAAAATAAACTCATTGACTATTGTCTTTTAACGTTTGTATATTTTATTTTGTTCGAGAACACAAACACACTTGTGAAGAGAAAAGAAAATGTCAGATATTTTAATAACTATATATATATATATATATATATATATATATATATATATATATATATATATATATAATTGAATTATAAAGTATGAATCTAACAAAAAAAAAACTATGCATTTTTTTTTTTTTTTTTTTACAGTGTTGGCTTTATTTTTTACTGACATTTTCTTTAATAAAGATTGCCCTAATGGATTCTGGGGATTGGACTGTACAGATAGATGCGACACCATTTGTTCATATTCATGTGTTGTAGACAGCGGATGGTGTCCAATACAGATGAATTGTTGGGGTTACTCCAACCCACCAGCATGCAATATTAGTTAGTATTAATTCAATTACTTATTTAAAAACTATTTTTTCTTGTACTTTTAAAACAAAAAACTTCTTGATTTATTCAGTGCATAAGTTATTACACCCACTATCAGTTACCAGACTATTCCCTCTCTAAGTTATGTGCATGTCTTTATTATTTAGCTTTCTAATGCATGGGGTCATATTTGAAGTGAACTAGTAAAATGTATTTTGTGATAGTTTTAACTATGTACTTAGAAACCTAAACTAATTGCTTTAATGGAGCGCCAACGATTATGAATGAAACATTTAAAAGGTAATAAAGTAAAACGAGATTACCATCAGCATAACAAATGTATAGAATAGAACAAATAAACCGATCTGCTAAAGTATAACATACCAGGATATTTACCGTAGTGCTTTCATACCCATCGCATCATTTGCTTTTTTGGAGAGAATGAAATGGCACCGTAAAGACAAATTCGTTATTGGTTTACTGGATTTTTGAGTTTTCATCTCATCTTTACAGGGACTTCTAACACTGCAGTAAATAGGAAGCTGATTTGAAGTGGGACGACATTTTTTTTTAAATTACTTAATCGAGAGAAAATGCAATTAATTTCACTCTTCTTTTATCATTTCATTATTTCTTTATATGTGGATCGCAGAAGTCAAACATGTTTCTTAGTCGCAAATCATGGGCGTATGAGAACCACTGATTTCAACCAATTCAATAAAGTCATGTAGATAAACATAATTTAAAAGCACCATTCGTACATTTAAATGGTTCTTGAAATTAAAATCTTATTGCGTGTGTTTTAGTTTGTGCTGTAAATGGTAGCGTTGCATTTTATTGTTTTCATTTCAGCTTGTCCAAACAATTACTGGGGTAACAACTGCACCGCTGTGTGTGATGGCCATTGTCTGAATGGATCTTGTGATACTCAGACTGGAACATGCACTAATGGATGTAGTGATGGATACGTGATGCCTAAATTGTACACACTGTAAATATAGCCACTAGTTCCATTGTTGTTTTGAATATCTAATGATACATCACGTAGCTGTAGAAATTAATATGTATTTTAATAGTTTATATATTGTAAAAATTATTTTGAAATGCTTTTACGCATGTGGTGTCATGCGCAACGTAAATTTAAACTACACGCTCAAATAAAGGTATTTCAATGTTTTATTACATAAGTACGATTAGTACTGACAAACTTATGCTTTCTAATGGCAATGGTTTCGCATGATTTAATTAGCAAAACATGTTTGCTTTAAATCGTTATCTGGTTATACATATAGATATAAACAATGTTAACTCTTCAAAGCTGTTTTTTTTTTAATATTTTTTAAAGGTTGTGAACAGGGTCTTTATGGAAATAATTGCAGCTTAAATTGTTCAGCATTCTGCACTGATATGAAATGTGATGCTGTGGATGGTTCTTGCATTAGTTGTTCGCCTGGTTTTCAAGGAAAACTCTGTGAAGAATGTGAGTCTGATATGTCATGGACTAGTATTAAGAAGTATTGTGAATTATTGGTTTGATAAAACATTGATGTTTTAGAGAACAAGCAATAAACTAAATCAAATTTGTTTATTTATAAGCTAAAAAAAATAAAATAATACAGCCATGGGCAGTTTAATTCGGACGCCACTAATTTCAGATTGAAGCACATCACTAGATGTATGCACGTTCATGTTGACACTCCATTATCTGATCTTGGTCCATCCACGCCGGTTTAATTTATGAGCCCAATGTGGCCGGCAAGCAAGGGCGCAACCAGTATGTTGAAGTTGGTAGAGCCCAAAGTATTAGGGAAGATGAAAATTAATATGTCTGCAGCCCCCCCCCCCCCCAAATTTTGGTAGGGTCGCAAATCAGTGTCTTGATTTTTGGTAGGGTCCGGACCCGCACAACCTGTACATCGGTTGCGCCCATGCCCGCACGTCCAAAAAAGTGCCCACCCCTGCCATAGTATATTAGTTACAATGCTTTATAAATAGTTAATATTTAGACTAAATATCTTCAAACTTTCTTCAGAAACATAAAACTATTTATATACCATACACATTGCAATGTAGTTTAGTAAGTTCCGTAACTAGAAATGAGAATAGAGAGTGTCCTCCCTTGGCGGTAATTACCTCGTTGGTCACGTGGTAAACCGATACGACTAAAGACTCTTTGGTACACTCGCCGGTGAAGATTAATAAATTGTTTAGCTTATGACTTAAGTTCTCTCTATCTCTGCCGTGGTGCATCCATATCAATGTCCCTATCGGCTATGTTGGTGATGAAAGAAGGGCACCGTAAAACAGCATTCCCATTTGTGGTTTATAGAATCTAAGAAATATAATTTCACTTTGCATGGACTTGACACTTCTTGATAGCAGCAATGGACAGTATTCACACAACTATAATACTTTCTGACAAAAGAATATGGGTGTCTTGTTGGTCGGAAGTCCGCCCTGGGTGTCACAAACCCTAGTTTCGCTACCGAGTTAATATTTCGACTATTAACGTTATTAATTAAAATTCTTTCTTTTTTTTTAAGCTTCTGCAAACAGGTTCTGGGGTAACAATTGCACCTCTCTGTGTAATGTTCATTGTCGGAATGGTGTGTGTGATGCCCCGACTGGAGCATGTGCCGATGGTTGTGAAGATGGCTATCAGTCGCCTGAGTGTACAAAAGTATGTTATTGTATTTTCTAGTTACACATTTTACTTAAATCCCACGAAATCGTTTATTTTATGATTTGTATTTATGAATAAGACATCCATCTTTTCTGTAAATTTAGTTTTTGTTAAAACTATTTAAAATCTTTAGCTTGCGACAAATATGAATTTGGAACAAACTGCAGCTACTTTTGTTCAAATTTTTGTTTCACTGGAACATGTAAACCTGAATCTGGTGAATGTTACTCGTGTATCCAAGGTTACCATGGAACTTATTGCAATATATGTGAGTCTAACATATGTAAAAAATGTAACAAATTGTATTTTTATGATGTTAACTTTTTTTTATTCAATGCAAGTTTTAAACTAATACAATGCTTGATTCAAATGAAATACAATATTTGTTGTTTTTTTTTTACTTTCTAAAAGCATATGAGGCAGACAGCACCGATGTAAATTCTTGGCAAAAGTATTTTTGTATTGGTGTCTGCGTAGGTGTTTTGTCCCTCCTGGTGGTTCAGGCCGTTATTTGTGTGAGTGTCTACTTACGACGTAGATGGTCACGTAAAAAGAAATGTAAACAACAAGTCTATAACCAACCGGGCATTTATATCTCCAAACTAAGTGTTTAAGAGAATATGATAAAAAGATGTTAACAATTTGAAAATATACTTCAACAGAAACTAATTATTTTCATTTAATTGCTGGAAAATTAAGAACCGTCCTTCTTCACGCAGCCAAAACAACCAGAAATAAGACACTTCAAATATCAATGGTACATACGCTTTGCTATTAGGCAGTCAACTAAACAAATTGTCTAAATTAACACCAACCTTCTAGTCTACAACATACAATACCTTAGTTTGTTTAGTAAAAAAAGTTAGTTCTTATTGCAAGGTATCTGAAAATGTTTGACCTACTTAGTCTTTAAAAGTATTTTTCAATTTTTGTTTATTATTTTATTTTTTTAATTTTTTATTTTTTTTTAATATCGTAAATATATCTAATTTGTTCTAATTGGATATATTTAATAAAAAAATATAATAAAACCTACACAATTCAATTATATAGTGGTATGTCTCAACTCCACGCAAATTAAGTTGAATATGGACTGTAATATTTTTTTTTTTAATAAAATATTTGAAACTAAAAAAAAACTATCTTCAAGGTTTTTATTCTTTATTCTACTTAGCAACAGTATGACAGAAAAAAAACCACATTTAGTACATTTATATTACATAAATTTCATTAGACTACTCGAACGCCTATAATATCCAATATAACTTATACTTTTTAGTTCAATGTACTGTTATGGGGATGATTTCATAAACGTTATAATCTCTGTACGTTTTTTTTTTTTTGCAGTCATTTATATTAGGCCTATAATAATGCTCCTCATTTTGATATGAAATAAGCTGTACGTAATTACAAAAAAATCTAAGTTTAAGAAGGAATAATACACATTAAGTAAGACAAAGACAGGATGGGGTATAACTGTAAGAAGCCCGAGAGGATGAATCATGATATATTTTAATTCAGCATATTTCTGAATTCGTGCCAAACCTCTGGCTGCAGATTCCCTCTTTATATATTCATTTTAAAATTATCAACAAAAAAAAAACTGATTAGCTTCGGGCTTTATGAGAAATGATGACTACAAAAATAATCTCTAACTCTATTTTGGCAGTCACGCTTATATTTTTGGTAATTATAAGCTATATAAATACATTCATAGGGTGAGTAGTTGTTTTAACTGTCATATACCTAGTTATCTCCCTCTTGATTCGTTATATGCATTATTCCCCTTTGATTCCTGTGCGTGTGTATGTGATTTACAGATTAACGTCAAGCATGCTTTGACAACGTGTTGACCGGTAGAACGTAAAAGTGATTGGTCAAGGATCATATGACACTGTGGAGAGTGTACGTGGACGGTCAATCGAGTCAGTCCGAGGAGTCACAGCAGCTAGTCTCACATTGTAGTCTGACGTGATGGTCTCACGTATTAATCTAACACTGTGATCTCACGTTATGGTCTAACGGTGTAGTCTCAAGTGGTGGTCAGCGATGTGGTCTCAGGGTGTAGTCTCACGAGTTGGTCTCAGAATGTGGTCTCAATGTGTGGTCTTAGGGTTTTGTTTAACATTGTGGTTTTCTTACCTTGTGGTCTTATGAAATAGTCTAGACAGGAGTATCGCAAGAAATCAGTAAATATGTGTTTTGTTAATGGATTTTTTCATTAAATCCGGGGGCTTAAATTCATTACAGCTTGAAGACTTGCTCATTGTATATATCATTTATGTTAATTATGTCATTATATGTTGATCACTTGACTATAAACAATTAAACATTTTTTTAACCTAGAGTTTATCTTATTACTTGAACTATATTTAAACACAGATGACAATTCTTGGCAAAAGTATTTTGATATCAGCTTTGGTGCTGGAGTAGGCTCGTTGGTAACAATCATATCAGTTGTATTTGTGTTTGTTTAGAAGTTCAAAGGGAGGTAATGTAAAAAGAAAACTGTCAAATTCAAGTGTATAATCAATCGGAAGTTTCTAACAAGGACAAACATGAAAAAAGTAACTGTTAAAAAGTGTGTTTATGTGGGGGTTGGGGGAGAGGGAAAAACACATTATGAACATTGGAAAGTGTATGGTAGGATAAAAAAGACAATACTGCTGATTTTAGTGACTACAGCTATAGCGTGTTTTCAAAATTTTAATATTTTTTTATTTAATGACAATGAAATATTTAATATTTCAGTAAATTAATGTGTAGGGATTACGTAATTTAAAACAATCTTTCATGGAGAAATTGTTTTACTAGTTAATGAAAAATGTTAAAAAGCTCAATAACAGTATACAAGTTTTGTGATCTTGCATTGGCATGCTAATCGACTACATGGATATGCCAGGGATTCAGAAAAGTAAATACTAAACTATTTTTTTTTTGAAGACTAGTTGCAAAGCGTGTTTATTGAACGAAAAAAAAGGAAGTTATTATCTTTTTCTCGACACATGTGGAGATAACCGCACTTTTACCACTGGCATGTTCATGTTTTAAAACTGACATTTAAACGATAGGGAAAAAGAAGAACATAATCCTTAAGCTCATACGGGCACATAGAGGCAGATGACTCGTAGAATTCAACTGTTTTAGTAATCTGGTCATATGAAGGGATTATTTGGTCAGCTTCTTCTCACTAAATAGTTGGGTACCCGTTTGAAGCTGGATGGACCTGGGGGGTGGGGGGGGGAATTTCCACCATGACCATAAAATTCTGAGATTCAAACCCAATAACCAGTTATCTTATAACGAGGTTGACGCCACTAAATATTAGCAATACAACGCAATGTCAAAATTTAAAAGAAAAAATAATAATAATAAATTCCCAAGGGCTAACAAAATGTTATTTATGTCTCTACTAGCTGTACCTAGCAAAACCTTTGCATAGAGTTATATCCCCTTAGGCTTGATAGGTAGGCTAAGTTATTTTTTGGTTTCGGGCAGATCCGATATTTTCATGATTTTATTTTAAACATGAATACTGTTGTATTAATTCTTTACTTTCAATTTAACGCAGAACCCACACCGCTATTATTTATATAGATTATTGAAAAATTATGTGGCAAACACTTTCCCAACAAAATGATTTAAAGGTCGATGAACGTAGTGGCTTTCTCCAGGACCTGAAACAAAATTATATTTTTTTCACTGAGACACATCGGTGGAAAGTCAACCACTCTACACCACTGGGGCTCCCGCCTCACACACCTGTGCATCACCACAATAGAGGAAAAAAAAGATTGTTTGTTTTTGAGCTGTCTATGTTTCTAATTTGTTCTAATATCATTAATAATAACTTGTGTAAAATATTTTTCAAACCAGAGTTGATTTAGAGGTCCCCCCTCCCGCCCAAGAAATCACAAAACATGTAAAGAAAAAAAAAAGTTTATTCTAGCCTATATAAAAATTACATTAAAGTATTAAATTATTTATTACTGTTGCATATAATTCAGTTTCACTTTGCTGCACGTTTGTAAGGTTTACACACATTTGAGATGTCTTTGCGGTCCATTTCTACCAATTGAAGAATGTTTTGAAAATGTTCATCCGTTCGCGCTGCTTCAACAAAGTCAGATGCCAGTTTCACTCCTCTCTCGGCAAATCGTTAACAACGTTAATAGCAGCAACATTTTCTGCACTGGCAATGTAAGAAGCTGTTTGGCACCAATCATCAACAGGCAGTTAGAGGAATCCTTTGTCCAGTTGAAGTCTGTATATAGTAAACCACGAGTCAACTCCAGCCAGATCACACAACCGAGTTTTAGAATCAATTGATTGGAATCGTGGTATTCCTCAACCATTTCCAAATCTATTCTGTGGAGTTTGGAGGGCAACCACTGGTCGAAGCCTTAGCAGAGCATCTGCTAGAGCTCTCTTTTCCAACACAGGTACTTCATTGCTGAACAGAGCAAGTGGGATCATTTCAGCAGTGAAGTACCACATATGCCTATTCAGGGCACGGATTGCTGACTTGGATATGTCTCTGTTGACATCGGTGTAATCCAAAAGTCGCTTGTAGAGCTGTAGATCATTCCATGGTGCATCCACACTCTTTTTGCAAGTGAGCCACCACACGACATAAACATGTGTTACAAATGTAGCAAATGCACGAATCTTTGGCACTTGATCACGTGTGGTTATAGTACCTGGAGGCAATAATTGAATTTGTTTCTCACACAGTGCAATCTTGAGGCAATATATCAGCTTTGCCATACATCGTGCTTTGTGCAGGGCACCTGGTCTTTTAAAGTTAACCTCCTTATTTGTAGCATTCAGGTAAACAAGGGACAGCTTAAGGAATTCGTGGTAGTCGTCTCGCGAGAATTCGGTTTGTTTACTAGAGTTGGCATGTGCAATTACCGCATCTCTCATTATCGTCAGCCGATTTTGAGCCTTCAGATCATGATCAGCTAACGTAAACGAACTACAAACGTGAGACCAATCATGTGCCACCAACTCCCAATTACTTCGCAGCTTGGTTAACAAAGTTATATCCGGGGATTTGGAAATTTCTATTTTCATGTCTGCAAACACATGCGAGAGGATAACTTCACCAATGTGATGGAGACAACCTGACCACAGAAGAGCACGTTGCAGCATATTTTGTATGGCAATGTAGGCAGCAGTCTGATGACCAGTGTTTGATCTTGTTGTGTCGAATGTCATATTAACGATACAATCAATACAATGCCAATCTGTCATTAGCTTCATGGTTAATTCTGCAATTATTTCACCAACGGGTTTCTTTGTTGCCTTGACATAATTTGGCATTCCTAGAAGTTTCAATTGCTTTGCATCACCGACAACAACTGTTATGCGTTCTTCAGTGACACGATGATATTTTTAGAGAAGGTGTCAGTTTGCCATCCCAGTGGAGAGTGCAGAGTTTGGGTAGTTCCCAGGAGTCGTGGATCTTTGTAGATATCTCACTTACAACTTTGCGACGTGAACGATCTGCAGTGGCATAGGAAGAAGCCACCATTGATACATCACCCCCAGACTCGCTAATAAGTAGGGAGCGACCGATAATCGGATCGCTATCGGTATCGGACCGATATTGGCACTATCGGTTAATATCGGATCGGCCGATTGTTCTAGGGAGCGACCGATAGTCGAACCGATATTGGCACTATGGGTTAACTGTCGGACCGGCCGTTTTTTGGCTGCCGATACATTGTTTTTTTTTTCACAACAGAGGTGCAGAAAAGAAAATCAGTAAATAACCCAATTCTATAACTAGATCAGACAAGATTTTAAAAAAAAGGAAAAAAAAACCCCGTACACAGAAATTGTCACGTATACATCAGAGATACGACCTTGAAACAATAGGATTGGCATTTCTTAATTCTAATGTATGACCTTGAATGATACAATTAGTGAACATCTGTGCGTGTTTTTTGTTGGGATGGGAAGTTGGGGGGGGGGGGGGAAACAAGACTTTTGTGTAGGCGAAGCGTCACGAAATATGACAGGGAAGGGGTGGGCATGGGTTGACATACGTCATAAGCTCTAGCACGAGTAAAACACGTGTTTGGCAATTGGCATTGTTGTTGCTTAAGGGGCTGTCCATTAATTACGTCAACAAAATAGGGGGGAGGGGGGGGGTCAGAAAATTTTTGACAATTGTTGACAAGGGGGAGGGGAGGGAGGTCAAGAAATGTTGACGTCAAGAATGTTACTTTTTTTAATTTAATATAATTACTTAATAAATAGGAAAATTAAGCAGCGTTTGTAGTTCTGTGTTACACACTCGCCTAACATTCAGTATTTTAATTAAACTAACTATATTCCTACTAATTTTGCCACATAAACATTTTGGAAGCCACCTTTTTAGGGGGGGGGGGTAATCAAATGTTGACGTAATTTTATAGGGGGGTCTCGGAAAGTTTGACAAGTTGTTGACAAGGGGGGGGGGAGGTAAAAATCGCAAAAAAATTGTTGACATAAATAATGGACAGCCCCTAAAAATAAAATATCGGTATCGGTATCGGTATCGGTAAAAATGCTGGGGGAAAATATCGGTATCGGACTATCGGTAAAAAGGCATATCGGTCGCTCCCTACTAATAAGGCCCTGTTTGAAAGCTGCCTGCTGTGTTGGTGTAATCTTTAATCTTGCCGCTAGTGACACAAGATTTGGTCGGCTTAAAACATCAGGAGGTACAAATACTAAAGCTCCTGTTGGCTTATTTCGCTTTTGCAATGGCATTATATCATCCAAACAGTTATCAACAAACTCAATATTATCTTCAGATTTAGAAGTAGAATCATCGGTTTGTCACTGCTACCCTCGCTGGAAGGCACTGATATCGTTGAACATGCTGCATTTTCTTCTCTTGCGCGTTTCTGACATTCCAATGTTGCGACATCTCGTGAATGGCGTCGAGCGACTTTTTTTGCAAGTGTTTTGTCAAATGATCCAAAGCTGGAAGACCTGTCTCCTTTCATAGACCTCAAGAATGCAAGATATTCTGCATTCTTGATAATAGTCTCGACATTTGGTGGCCACAGTTGAAAAGTTGTTGCCAACATAGATTTCATTTGTTCCAGTTTACGTTTGGTGGCTGGTGTGTTTCGGCGACTTTTATCAATTGAACGAATTTTATTGTATTCATCAAGAAGCTGAACAATCTTCTCACAAGCTCTCCTCTCTGTCACCATTGGAATGTTTGCTTTTTCGTAGAAAGCATTAACTTGATTCAGGGTCAGCCAGCATTTCCTTAGAAAGTGTAAACATTTTATTGTTGTTTTTCATATCATTTCCATGTTCTGATTTTATAGGTCGTGTGTATCAGAAATTAAAATTATATAAATAAATTAAAATGTTTGCCTTGGTCATCAATATGCGGTAAGGAAAAGTGTTGTTTTTGCTAATAAAATGTGAATTTAAATTTTATTTCTAGCACAACTGCTTATCAAAATCAATGATAGCTACCAAACATTATAAAACCAAAGACTATAAAACAATTTATATAGCGCTTCACTTTACTATAAAACAATTTATATAGCGCTTCACTTTTTGTATGTAAGTCTGTAAGACTTTACAAGAAGGATGGTTTTATCTAGTTTTCGCTTAATTATGCAAACTTTGTTGAAGTCCGGGTGACCTCTAAATATTGTCAAATATTTTTTTATTTTTTTACACAATGCTTTTTTTGATCAATGGAACACATTTAAATAGCAGACAGATCAATTATAAAAATTTTTTTTTGGTGATGCACCCTAGCATACATGGTAAATAATATTACTTTTAAATGATAGGATTTACCTGAAATGTGTTCGCTGTTCATAATAATTGACATATGTCACTTTATATATATATATATATATATATATATATATATATATATATATATATATATATATATAAATAGTAAACTTGGCAATTGAGATTTAGATAGACACATGTTTCTTGCGAATTTTACATCATAATACTAATTAAAAAGAAATGTTATAAAATGTATTAGTTCAATAAAATTTTACATCTATTTAATTAAATTTTAAAACTTTCTAATGGTTGCATTTACAATCCCATATTTGTTTCAGACATATTCAGTAACACACTGTGTCAATACATGACCCACATTTGCTGCATTCACTACATGTAAGAGTGTGTTTCTAAGTTAGATAACCTAATTCCGGGAGGTAATAACGAAAAATATTTTCAGCGGACTTAACTTTTCCGTTTTTTTTTATTAAGGATACGAATATCAATCAATATGAATTGGCAATTTTAAGATAATACTGTTCTTTGGGCGTGATTTACTGGTAGACCTATAGGCCTTGAAATACGGCCCTCACGAAATAAGAGGCTCCAAAATTGTCGAGGAGTATAAAAAAGAAAAAAAAAAGAATCAGCAATATTTTTTTTCGAAATGGGACATAAAATGCTTGTTGGCATAGGGCCATAAAATTGTAAATCCTGCTCTGGCTGTTCATTCAGAAAAAAAAACATGGCCGTCAAACAGGTGGAAAAACTGTCCAAATATTTTATTTTTATTTTCCGTCAACCATTGAGAGGGTACCAGTCAGAAAATGTTGTCAGACGCATCAAAACAGAACTTCAGTTGTTGTTTTTCTTTTTTTCTTTTTCTAATATCGTAGATTAATAAAATATTAGTGAATGACTGGTGCCCGCTTACCCTCCCCCCCCCCTTTAAAAACCCTGGTATTACAAGTGGCTTACCAATGTCATCACAATTATCTTGCTACGGACTAATTATCTTGCTGACAGTAGCAACCACTGCATTGATACAAAAAAACTCTTCAACTCTATTTTTAGCTCTCACTTTAAATGACTCATTTGTGGTGTGTGAGTAGGTGTGTGTGAAGTCCCTGTAAGGATGAGATGAAATCTCTTAGATCCTATAAACCACTGATGGGACGGTTTTTATGGTGCCCTTCTTTCATCCCCACCATAGCCGATAGTGCAATGGTCATGGAGGTGCCACGGGAGACATAGCGGGGACTTTAGCCATGATTTGGACATAAATTGGTCGTCACTGGAGATCGAACCAAATACCTTCAGGTCGACAGTCGAGCGCTTTACCGCAGACCTTTCGTGGGGTATCTGTAAGCGTTTATAAGTTGTCTTTCGTGTTTCTTGTAATTTACTCAAGCTACAGCGTACACTTTTATCTAAATATTTCAGTGAAATAAATCAATATGAATAGGTAAGTAAAGTAAGCCTTTGGTATTTTAAACATTATCATGTTGCTCGCCTTAGCATAATAAAACTTCCTGGTTTTAAACTAGTTATTCAAAATTATTGCTTCAAAGTTTTTGTTTCAACTGCTTAAGATATATGATACACATTTTAAAACAACATTATCAATGGCGATGTTTGGATAATACGTTTTTTAAAACAACATGTTGTATTTCTTTGTTCTGCTTACAATTATTACTTTCAGGATAAGCCAAGGTAAGCCTAAATAAGTATCAATGTTTATTAACTGAAGTGATGTATTCATTATATCTTTTTTTTAAATTTTGTATTAAATGTAATATTTCCCATTATCTAGTTCAGGGTCGGGCAAATTTTTTTAAAAGCAGAACATATGGATTACTAGATTTAGCAACCAACCAACCAAACCAGCTAACCAAACCAACAAAACAAACCAACCGAACCAACCAATCAAACCAACTAAACCAAACCAAACCAACCAAACCAAACACCATAAGGTAAAGATATGTGTGCTAATTTATGCCATCTATCCAACATACTACCTACCTAATGTGCAGAAATAACCTACATTTCATACGTCACAAATAACGTTTTACCCGTCAACGCTAATTCCTTAGCAATATCTGTTTAAACAGTAATTCATTCTCTCAATGTTAAAATCAAAACGAAGCATTAACAAAAATATGCTTTTATATCAATTCACTGAAAAGTAAAAAAAAATACTTCATTATGACATTTTGTAGTAGAGGCTAATTGGTGCGGTCCGATTCAGCACCCGAGTGCAAGTTCAATTCGGCTTATATATTCAGATGTTTTTTTTACCTTGACTTCGCACCGGTTTCACCTTAAGTGTTTATTTGATATAATTTATTACAGGTTTTTTTCTTGCTTCTTATTCACTTTATATCAACTAATTCACCCTAAAAACAAGACACTACATTTTTTTCAATACTATTTAAGCACAATGTATTACTAAACATACTTTTTTTTTTAATGGAATGCCCTTGGTTAGCTAGCAAATATCAAAATGTAACAATAGAAAGATAACATATATTTTTGGGTGCGTGTGTTTGGTTTTAAAAATTATAATTGTATTAAATAATTTACTTTCATTTATGTATAGCCGATGACTGGTTTGGACCAAGCAATAACTTTCGATGTCATTGTACGACAGGATGTAATTCTGAAGGTTTTTGTTTAAACAATGGGGAATGTATCAGTGGTTGGTTTGGTATTAAATGTCAATACCGTGAGTACATTGTATCATGACTTCTTCCTTTATCTTAGTTTAAACTGTTTTGATACACTTACAAATATTGTTAATAACATTTTTCCATAACTAGTTCAATAAACGTGGTTCGTTTTTTTTAATATAAAATTGTCATTGATAAATGCTTTTTTTTTAAATCGAATGTGTTCATTTAATGGCATGTATCATGTTTTTTTCCCTTGAATATCCTACTCATCTTTATTTTTCTTCATTATTAACAATATGTTCTGTTTCTATGATTGGTGTTTAGAAAATTTAGCCAACAACGGCACGTTAAACCCACCACAATATTCATCGATACTCAATGATGGAGATAATACAACATGTATAGATGACTCGAGTCTTCAATCACTGGAGGTCAAGTGGGACAAGCCTTATCCTTTCACATGGATGAGATTGGTTGTGAAAAATCAGTGTATGTGATAGTCATTTGTCATAATGCACATTTAATTTGAGAACGTTTAAAAAAAAATACCTATCTATCTATCTATCTATCTATCTATCTATCTATCTATCTATCTATCTATCTATCTATCTATCTATCATCTATCTATCTATCTATCAATGTTTTAAAGGAAAATTATCAAAACAGCGCAGGCGTAGGTTAAAAAAAACACAACATTTAATAATGTATATCCTATCAACGATTAATATGGCCACTACTTTACACTGCAGGTTTCATCATCACTACTTCGCTGTTCCAACGTCACACAGTCACTGCTTTCAATAGTAAATTTATATGGTGCGTTGGTCCAAGGGAATTCCACATATCAGGGAGAGAGATATAACACTGCCCCCCTCCCTTTTTCAAATCTGTCCGTTACAACATTGTCCTCATGAACGTAGGGCTGTGTACAACATAATTATCTCGTTCTCTTCATTCTTGTATGTTTCTGTCTTGGCTGTCTATTATAATCCAGCTAAATGTAAGTCTCAAAGATTTCAAAGTACCAGATAATGCAGATAATGATTCATCCGTTTTCATATGAAACGATGACAATCCCCATGTTGTGCATGCAACGAACTTGCCGTTGATGCTAGTTAGGAGCAAGTCTTTTGTCAGCTTGAGGAGGTTGATTGCTACAGTCAATGAGATGAAGAGGATCGCGTATTCGTCCCCGTAGCAACCTGGTTGTTCACCAGGTAGATGCAGATGACAGAGGAGCATAGAAATGATTGTTCCGCCCTTAGCAGGTGTTAACCTTTTACCGACTCCTTCTATTTAAGCACAGTACATATCATTGAAGTACTACGCCCGTGCTGCCTTGCCAAATGAGAGACGATCTATTAGAGTCGTATGAAGCCGGACGACCCGCTAATATCTAATTTTTTTTTTTGTATTTAAAAGAGAAACATGTCGAGCTACCACTGTATATATATATATATATATATATATATATATATATATATATATATATATATATATATATATATATATATATAATCAGCCTGAAGAGTGGCATAGTTTAGCGAAAATTTGTCAATGAATGAATAGTTGAGTTCTGGTTTGCTCTTGAATAAGAAAATTCAAGACGTTTCAGAAAGAGGTCAAGTACATGGTGCTGACAGCCAATATATTGTGGCTTCTGAAAGCCCTTGCTCAAGACATCATCCTGTATGAGCTTTACAATCCCATCCCGAGCAAACGACCAGTATTTACTGCGGTCGTATCGCATATTATCACGCAAATATGTTTCCAATCATCATATTCATCAATTAGCTGATGTAGTTCCTTTTGAATAACCGCGGCAGAACCACCCTCACATTTAAGAGTACCGAGTTTTATTTCGGTTGTCATACTTTCAGCAGAACTACTTGATACTCTTCCCCTTGCACTCTTTTACCATCAAACTGGATACAATAGGGTTCTTTGCTTTGAAGTTTTTGAAAACATTGGTTTTCATTTTCCGTCCTTCAGAGATTACTCATTTCCAAACACCCGCCTGACTTGGAACCGGCTCATCATGACCCTGTTTAGCAATGGTTGCTTTATGTGTAGAAATGTTGTTTTTCAGTCCTAGCAAACCGGCTGTTGTAGTGCTTGCTCTTTAGTGTTTTGGTTTGCATTCAGGAGAAAATGACGTGGAAGAATAGGTTGTCGAGTCGGGTGAAGAAGCAGAGGTTTCATAATCCGAAGATTCTGAAACAGTTGTATGTGTTTGTGTAGGTTGTGAGACAGTTGTATGTGTTTGAGTAGGTTGCGATTGAGAAGAGCTGGCTTGAGATTGAGTTTTGGATAGTCGGATTCGTTTTCTTGGGTGGATTTATTCTAAAGGGGCTTGTTTGACCATTGAATAACCAATCTTTCCTCCACTCTTAACTTGCCTCTGGTAGAACTCTTTATCCTCCTGTTCCATTTTTCATTAACGTTGGTGACATCAAATAACTTAGAAAGTGTTGTAGTAAATGTATCAGACGGTTTCTTTTTGTTTTTGTCATATAAATCAAACAGACAATTGAGTTTCTTTCTGATTAGTGCGCTGGATAATAGTGGAAAGTCTAGAAATGCCCTCAAGAGCAATTCTATATCCGTTATCATAATTTTGATTCGTTCCAGTCGCCGTTTCTGGCTTTTGAACAGAAAAGTGAAGTTTCCATGAATTTGACGGTTTGTGGGCATCCTTATGAGATTGATTAGCTTTTCAACAGATGAAATTCTCGGATCCCTATTATGTTTAGAAGATGAGGCTAGATGCCTTGCTTATAAACAAATGGAATTAACTGACTGGATTGTGCTTAAAAGCAGTCTAGTAAGTTGTAAAAATTCAGTGTTAAATTGAAACCGATAGTCAAACTGCGCGATATGCGAAAACAAAAATGAAAAGGTGCGGGATCTTTTTTTCAATTAATAAAAAAATTAATGTTGCTACTGTCATCTACATACAATTGTTTCTCGAATGTAAGGGGTTTTATTTTCTTTACGAAAAATAATGAAAATAGTTATCACCCTAATATATATATATATATATATATATATATATATATATATATTTATATATATATATATATATATATATATATATATATATATATATATATATATATATATATATATATATTTGTGTGTAAACGAAAGTTTTTTTATTTATAGCTTTAAAGTATTTATTTTTTTTAAAACAACTAATTAGATCATTTAAATATTTATATAACTTCTCTTTATGAAAATTACATGGTGTGTGAATAAAATATACAGGAATAAAAATGTGTTTACATTAGTTGCTAAGTAACAATAATACGTAAACTACATGTCTAGATATGCACCTATGCTTATAAGTTGAATAATTATTGAGTGGCAAATTAATATATATATGTATATGTGTGTATTTATCTGTGTGTGTATCTGTGCGTATTTGTGGCAATAACAATAATGAAGACAACTTTTTTTTTTTCAGCAAGTCAAAATGTAGTCATTAGCTATAAAGAGACAACGCTATCTAATGAAGTTATATGTTTGAACCCAAAACTATTGTGGATTGATGCCAACACTGTAGATATACAATGTAAACTTCAAAATACTATTCAACAGTTTAAAATATCTGGTGAAATTGTAAAATCAATCTGTGAGCTTGCTATTAGTGGTGGTATGTGTATTGGTTTATTTTCAGATATATTTCAAATATGTTTGACAAATGTGTTAAATATATTAGTTAATTAATCAGATATAATCATGAAACTGAAGGACAAACTTGTTAAATATTTCAGTTAATGCGTGTGTTTCCGCAGTCACGTAATAAACTTTTTATAACACCTCCATCGAAATCGGTTTGGAGAAATGACTCGAATAATCCTATGCCCTACATGAATAAATATGTTTAAAATTAAGATTATTAATTTTTAAGAATACATTCTTTGATTATTATTTTACGTTAAAAAATGAATGATTGGGATTTTAAAAATTCATCAGCGTTTGTAAGAGATGACAAAAACCAGTAAGCTTTTAATTGACGTAACTTATCTGTACAGGTCGTAATGTGGCTTTAAAATGTATGGCAGAACAACACAGTACATTTTTTACTTGTGGCGCTCATCTGGCAGTAGATGGAAGTACTGACACCTATTATTCTAACTGTTCACAAACTGGTGATATGGACTTATATCCATATTGGAAAGTACAACTTCTGAACTCTATAGCTGTAAATCGATATGTTATTTTTAACAGAGGTAAAACAATAAATACACATTCTAAATTATTTTTTCTAAATTAAATTTAAATTACACTAATTTTTCTTAAATGTGAGATGTAAATTAAAAGTTTACAGTAGTTATCTTTTTTTTATTATTATTATAAATGAACTGGCCTTTAAATTTTAATTAAACTTTTTTGGATCATGGTAATTAGGACATTGTAAAAAAAAATAATATACAAAAAGTATTAATAAATAAAAAAGTTTAATACAAAAATGTAATTATATTCTTTAAAAACACTTTACTATTTTTAGGTGATTACTGCACATGGTGTCCGAAAAGACTTGATTATTTTAATCTCAGTGCCTTGAATTCACAAAATCAAATTGTTTTCAACTACTACGATCAATATGGAAAGACTGAGCAGGTATATATGATCAATGATATCAACAACAGTATCATATCACAAGTGAATATCAGCCAAAGACATATAGTAGATGGACACAACTGGCCTGTCATAACACTTTGTGAGGTTGAAATATATGGAGGTAAAGAAGTAAAATTATTTCACTTTTGTTTTTTCTTTAGTTTAGACCACCCATCAGCAAACTACGGCTCGAGGCCCTAGTTCGGCCCAATAAACTTTTTAATCCGGCCCGCTGCCTGCCACTCATTTCAAAGAGAAGCACAACATATTAGATTTTATGTTATGATGTTTACATTTAATTAGATTAGTTCATGACATCACTCCATCCAAATGTCTCTGGTCTGGCCTACTGAACAAATTCAAAAAGATAATGTGGCCCATGACTATAAGTCCTTACCTACCCGTGGCCTAAAGATCCATAAGCTATCTATTAACCAAAAAAAAAACAAGCATCTTAAGCCTGTTCCACAGGACACAGGACGTGTTAGCGCATTTTCTTGTTATGTATCAGTACGTATATTTTGGCTTTCAGTAAATATTTGTAAATTTTGGAAATGTTTTTAAATTCAATTGTGTAATTAGTTTTCAAAATCTATAATTAGAAGCTTAGCTTATTAAACAGTTATCGGCAAGCATTCAAAGATATAAAGCATGTACCCAATTATAAACCAAAGGTCATCATTACAAATGTATTTACATATTACATGTTTGTAGCATTAATTAATCAATGCATTTAATTTATTCAATAGAATGCCCAGTTGGATTCTGGGGAATGGAATGTACAAATAAATGTGACACCAATTGTTCAGATTCCTGTATTGCAGATGGTGGATGGTGTCCTATACAGACGAATTGTTTGGGTTTTACAAACCCGCCGATTTGTAATATTCGTGAGTCCACCCTATTGCATGTACATTATCATTAATTCTGTATAAGCAAATACCTTTTAAATTGGTAAAATAGCTCATGTTATTGACTTAATAAGACGATGAAGCTATTATTTATTTTATGTAGAAAGCCCTAAACTAATTGTGGACTGTTCGCAGTAAATCAACCTACTGAAATTCAGATTAGTTGAGTTTTACTGGCGTTTTATCAATGATGTTACTTTTATATTTTAAACTGCATGCCTTGCTCCCATGACAACAGTTATGATGCTGTTTCTCTCGTTCTCAATTCCTTTTAAAATATGGACAGCCTTTCTACGTGCTTTGTTGTCTCGTCTCTGTTTGAAAGAACGGCCATATCATTAAGCTGACAATTCATAACAATTTTTCTTTACAATAGCTGGGTTGTTTTTGATATTCCGATCAGTATAGATATACCTGTCCCACAAAGTTGTAACCTTATCATTCTCGACTACTATTTACAGTGTATGGTTTATAAGACGTGAACAATCATAACACTTTGACGACCATTGACTTTGTTTATTTGAGCCTAGTAATAGTAACTGATACACTGCTACTTTTATTCTCAAATCTTGACAAAAAGTTCTTTATCGTAATTATCGAGACTACAGGTATTCCAAAAAGTCAATGTTGAAAATACCGGTTTTAGATTCGTATAGTGACCACTACCCATGTGCTTATAAGCCCGCCTCAATTTCTTTTTAAATATTTAGCTTTCATATTGTGTTTTTATTCCTAAGTATCATTATTTAGCATGCCCTGATAATTACTGGGGAAACAATTGATTTTATATATGCAGCATACATTGTCTAAATGGATCATATAATGTGGCAGTATGGGGAATAAAAAGATAATGAAAAAAAAATGTAGCCATTTACCTAATGGCCACGGAGGTACCGCGAGTACTTTAATTTTTAAGTTTGGTAGAAATATTTCTTTCACAGCGTTCATTTTAAAAAGAGTTGATTTATATTTGATTTCTTCTTACACAATCAATGTATTTCACTCTATAAAAACGGTTTTTACAACCTGTGAATTATGTTTGGATCATCCATTATTAGAAAACACAACCTACCAAACATCAAGCCAATATGTCTTGAAGTTTAGGCGATAAATTAAGTCTCATGGTCAAGGTTTTTGGTTGCTGCTTTGCTAATAGCTAGGATGTAATTAGTATATGATACTGTGATAAGGAACTAATTAATCATTATCAAATTTATCTTCGATGAGCAGTTACTTTGGTTATTTCACATATTAGTCTCTAGAAATGTCACTAAATATTCAAATTGCTTTGGTGACATTTGGTCTATTTAACTTTATTTCATGTTTTTTTTTAGCTTGTGACAAATATAGTTTTGGATTAAACTGCAGTCAGAAGTGTTCAAATTATTGTTTAGCTGGAACATGTAAACCTGAATCAGGGGAATGCAACTCCTGTTTCCCGGGTTACCATGGAACATATTGCACGTTAAGTATGTATTTTGTTTTTATAAATGTTCAAGTGCAATATTTAATTTTGATGTTATTGCACAGTTAAAGTGTTAGCTATGCTAGACAAAATGTTTTTGTGTGATAATCTACAATTTTCTTGGTATTGAAAAAAAAATAAATCTAAAACGATTTCTTTCAACTTGCTCTGTCGGGCTAGTTTTAGCTGTTTTATGTAAGCTGTGTTTTTGTAATGTTTAAAATCAATCATCAATAACTTCTCTAAGCACAGTAGATTCAAAATTTTGAAAATTTAAGTATTATAACTGAAAATATATAATTTATAAAACCTTCGATTCAATTCACTTCTTTTTTTGCAAATGTATATGGTTACAAATTGAGAAAATGCGGTAATAGATTAAGGAATCAAGTACGGTTCCATTCTTTTAAGGAACCTCTTGGATTGTTTGTTTTTGTTGGTGTGGCTATTTTAGTCAAGTGCCCTTTTTTTTTAGATCATTTCAAAACTTTACAAAAAATTCAATAAAATTCTTTTAACAATAAAAAGTATCTAAACTAATTTATACGTCTATTAAATGACTCTTTTTTTTACATATTATACATAAACATATTCTTAGCATTGCTTTTTCTTTGAAAAGTGAGATAAAATGTATCAAATGTTTCAACCAGAAATAATTAGCTTTTTGATAGTGAATATGTTTTTTTTTTTTTTTTTTCAATTGTACTATTGTATAATAACAACTGACTCAAAGTAAAAAAAAAAAAATATTGTTTTCTTTCTGAAAGTATTTGAAAATAACAGCCCAGAAGAAATATCCTGGCGAAAGTATTTTGGTTTTGGTTTTGTCGCTGGTGTGGGCTCCTTGACAACAATCATGGCTATTGTATTAATGACAGTTAATTTCCGCTGTAGACGGTCAAATGGAAGTAATCCAAATAAACATAAAGAACAAGTGTATAACCAACCAGAAATGTTCCACCTGGACAAACACAGTTATGAAACTGTTGACAAGTCTGAAAAAAGAGTCGACAAACAGTATGAGAATATTGGAGACATAACTGATTTTGAATGACCAACCTTATGAAAATTATAGATAGCCGTTATTTTGGAATGTAGCTGTTAATGTTCAATAATTTCATGAATACCAAACAACATTTTCGATGAAATTTATGACAAGATATTTATAGATGACAATTTTTAGAAATATTCGTGTGTCTTGGTATATAATCATCACAACATATATGCATTCACACACACACACACAAACACATACACAAGGTGCAAAATGTTTGACGTCCTTCCACCCTCTACCCTCCACTCCTTTTCCCTCTACCTGAAACTACAAGGATCCTTATCTTACTACAAGAAACATTTTAGTTCATCTGATAATTCTTTTTTTTTTATTAAATGATATTATACACTTTGTAACTTTTATTTTTTTAAGCCTTAGTTTCAACCGAACTTTGAATAATTTATATTAAATGTATTATTCTTTGACACTATTAACTATTAATCTTGTGTTTTTAGACACAGAGGAAACTTTTTTTATTCTTTTTTTAAATATTGTTATATGTGTGTAGAATGAATCTACATTAACTATTTTACCAATTTACATATTATCATGGTAACCGAAATGAAATTGTTGAGTTCTAGGTTATTTATACGTTTTTATAGTATGATAGTAAGTTTGTTTTTTTTTGAGCTTTAAATATAATGTACATATCAATATTGACATTTATATCGAAGTATTTGTTTAAATAATTATTTGATGAATGCTTTAGGAGGCTTCCATTAAACATTTATGGCTGAGCTCCCTTGCTGTTTGTGAGCCACTAACTAGAGTGCATACATGCCTTATTATAATTTCCAAGCTAAGAATTTTTAAGAGAAAAAAAATGTCAACAATTTGAACATAATATACTTAATACATTTTTTAAACTGATTATCTACACATATTTGCTAGAATTTAAATAATATTTCTTTGTCATTTTGCCATAGCAACCAGAAGTAAATACCGATAAGAGTCATAGTACATAAACATTGTTATTAGGCTACCCACTAAACAATTGTCTAAATTAACACCAACCTTCTTATCATCTACATAATTTACATTAGTTTGTTTAGTAAAAATATGTTACATTTTATTGCAAGATATCAGAAAAAGTATGACCTAATTAGTTTTTAAAAATATTTTTCAAATAAATAATTGTGTTGTTGTTATTATTTTTTATACTGTTATTATATCACATATGATCTCATTGGACAAAGTTAATTAAAAAAAAATGATATTAATTCCTGCACTATTCAATTTAATAGTCGTCTGTTTCATCTCCACGCCAATGAAGTAACATATGTCTTAGAATTATATGTTTGAAACTATTAACTTTTTTCAAGGCCGTAATGTATTATTCTCATCAGCAACAGTGTGGCAGAAAAACAAACATTGAGCACATTTATATTTAATGAATTTCATTAGACTACTTAATTAAAATATAAATTAGATTCATATGCGAACTACCCAACGCCTATCAATAAAAGATTGTTACCTGGGGTGAAAAGTTCACGATAATCTTGTCTGGTTTCTTGGCGATCATCATCAAAAAGATGAAGACCTGGTGCCCTAGCTGGTAGAAAATTCGATTCATATGCGAACTATCCAACGCCTATCAAATCAGTTTAAAATATTATTAAGCTTTATTTATCTATGTAGGTTGTTTTTTTTATTGATTTTTTTTATATATATCTTATTGTTCCTCGTGATGAACAGAAGTAAGGTGTTAATAGAAAAAGACAAATATAAATTTAAGAAGGGATAAATAAGTAATAAGTAAGGCAAAGCCTCTATACACCATATGTACACTTTTATATCATATAAAAATACATTATTATTTTTTTTTATTTGATTTGTGGAATCCCATACTGAGGATGAAAGCAGCTTGAGAAGGAGAATCAAGACACAACTCGATAGAGAACTTTAGTCAGCATATTTATGAATTTGTGCCAAAACCTTTGTGTGCATTTACCTTTTTTATGCATACATTTAAAAATTAACAAAAAAAAAATGAATAACTTCGGAATAAGAAATAATTTATTAATCTGGGTAGGCACCCACGCTTATTTTTTTATTAATTATAAATTATATACATATGTTTATAGTCTAAGAAGTTGTTTTTACAATCATATACCGAGTTATCCCCCCTTGATGTGCTATCTGTATGATTTCCCTTTAGTTCTATGTTTATGTGCTTGTCCATGTGACTTAGAGTTTAAGAAGGTCAAGCATACTTTGGTGACGGACATGACCGGTAGAGCGTATAAAAGTTTGGTCAAGGATCATATGACACCGTGGAGACGGAACGAGTATGGTCAGTCGGGTCAGCCCGAGGAGTCATGTGGACAGTCAAAGATCGTGATCTTAGCTGTTTGTCTCACATTGTGGTCTCACGGTGTGGTCGTACGTTGTGATCTAACACTGTGGTCTCGCTGTATGGTCTCACGGTATGGTCGTACGTAGTAATCTAACACTGTAATATCGCTCTATGGTCTAACGGTTTGGTTTTATCTGGAGGACAACGGTGTGGTTTCACGTTATGGTCTCATGGTGTTCATGGTGTAGTCCTACGTGATGGTGTCACGTGATGGTCACATATGTTGGTCTCCCTGTGTGGTCTCACTGTGTGGTCTCACGTGGTGATATTACGTAGTAATCTGATACTGTCATCTCGCTGTATGTTCTAACGGTGTAGTCTAGCCTGGAAGTCAACGGTGTGGTCTCACGTGATGATCTCACATGGTAGTCTTACTGTGTGGTCTCATGGTGTGGTCTCACGCGTGTGGTCTCACTGTTTGGTCTCACTGTGTGGTCTCACTATGAGGTCTCACAGTGTAGTCTTACTGTGTGGTCTGACGTTGTGGTCTCAAGTGGTTGTCTCACATGGTCGTCTTTCTGTCTGGCCTCACAGAGTGGTTTTATGGTTTGGTCTCATGAAGTAGTCAATGCATGAGTCTCACGGGAGATCAGTAAAGAAGCATTTCGTAAATGGATGATTTCATTAATTTTGTAGTGAGTTTGGGAAGGGGGGGGCGGCCTTACATTCCTTACAGCTTGAGAACTATTTCGTTGTATATATCATGCAAACTAAACTTTAAAATGTTAAAAAAGGATTTTTTTTCTAACATATGTCTTATTTGTTAAACTATTGGAAGTGTGTCGTAGGATAAATAAGAAATGTAAAATGTTTTAAAACAATAGAGACCTGGTGACAACGATGACCACAACTATAGATATCAGCCATTTTTAATTTTTTTAAAAAGCATTAACAAAAGTTTATTACATTATACAAATAACAATATCGATTGTACTAAAATATAAGCGTTGTATATAAAATAAACATTTTTTGTTTTCAATTTATCAACTGATGTTATTATTTCACTGTAAAGCAATCATCCAACTATATGTAATGCTGAGGTGTGGGAGTAAATTATTTACGTATAGGATGAGGTTAGTGGAAAGGCTTAATGTAATGCTCTTGGGGTAACATGTTTGTTTGTTTGTCTGTTTGTTTTGTTTTTAATGTGAAGGCTTACACTTACACACAGTGTCTCGTTTACTAAAACAATGTGATATGTATATTTCTCAACGCGAATGTTAACTATTCACTAGCGCGCCTCCCATAGGTGGACGGGCCCAATTGGAAGAAATCTCTCTGAAGCCGACTCAGCATATCCCTCCACCAGCCATATGAATAGCTCAGAATGCGCAGCATATGAAACTATCTTGTTGCATTGAAGGCAATATAGATATATCCATAAATGTGTAACAGTAAGTAAAAAGAAAATAGGCCCATGTAATGTGTAAAGTATTCAAGACTTTCATAAAGAAACAACTTCCTGGTTTAATGGCTGTTTTAAATAAGTCTTACATTTTGTGGTACTAAAGTATTTTTCAAACATTTAAAGAAAATGATCATAAAAATATAATAGATGTGTTGAATACAATGTCGTATGAAATCATGTGGATTTATTTTGTTTTGAATTTACTTTTTATAACTGTAGCTAGCCAAGGTAAACGTAAAATGTGTTTATAAATTTATGGATTAATTAAAAGATGACTTAAACTAATTATTCATAAAAATTTGTTGTATGATCAAAGGACAATATCTTTCTCATAGTGACTATATCATCTAATTAACTATATCATTTATTTTTTGTTCGTAAATATATCACATTACGTAGTTGGTCGCTGTAAGTAGAAATCAAAACAACAGAGTATTATTATATTATATTATATTTTTTTTTTAATTTATTTTATTCAAAGTAAAATATGGTAAGGATAAAGGGGGAGGGGGTTGACCTATATATTTTCATATTATTTATTGCGCTATTTTTCTTTGTAGAAGAGGTTGTGTGGAGCGATTTGGCTGATCTTATTATTTAACGTTATATTTGTGTTATCTCTACCCACAGCTCCGTGTTCTAACTGTTTCTACAGCACAGGTCAAAAATTCCTGTGTCATTGTGCAGATCGATGTGATAGTGAAGGAAAATGCATTGGTACCTCAACAGACTGTTCAAGTGGATGGTTCGGATTTCATTGTCAGTATCGTAAGTACTGCAACATAGCATTGTTTTTCTGAGTTTTAAGATGAATGAGTGAGAGACAACTTCAGATACTAATGAGGAATGATTGGCCAATGTGAGACAAGCTATTTTGATATTGATCTTCTAAAAGTATCAATAAGCAATGAAGCTGTTAGCTGACAACTGATCATGTTAGTTCTATTTTTAGATTCATTATAGTTTTATAAAAGGAGAGCAGAGTGGTGGACATTGATATCGTCATAAACTTCAGTTAAAAATTCAGAAAACCTGGCATATTATTATATAAAGAATATAGAGCCATCCCGAGCTAGTGGTCTGTTAAATGGTTCAACAAACAATCAATGTAACAACGACTCAACTCTACAGTATGTATCTGTCACTTGGAACATGGCACTTCCATTTACTTGGCTGAGACTAAAATTAGCAGACAATGGTAAGCTAAATAGTCTCACTTACACACTTTTTGAGAGAGAGAGAGAGAGAGAGAGAAAGAGAGAGAGAGAGAGAGAGAGGGAGGGAGAGAGAGAGAACAGAATGCAGGAATAATAATAAATTCCAGACATATGTTATAGTCTCCAAAGTTACATACACTTATCAATTCATAAGTGTCACATGATAACACTTGCCACATTAACCATCATCTCTTCACCTTGGTCAGACTGGATCTGTCCACTTTCACCTACAATAACATGGCACGGCTTGTCCCTTACTTCTCTAAAACCAATATCAGTCATGCTCTTTTGATCACATCGGCTACAACGAACTCTCACATATGGGAAAAAGAACATCATTTAGGAGTGGCACCCTCTTTTATATATTAAAAACTTTTTTTTTTATATTTCATTATATTGATTAACCGAAAAATTTACATTTATATATAAATGGTTATATATTTTATAGAGCTTTTTTTTTAAATATGGCACGGCACATATCTAATTTGTTTTCGAAAATCTGTCATTTCTTGCTCAGCTTTGTATTGTTCACTTCCGTAATACTCAGCTTATAATGTGATCTCTGTCCAGTGCTCAATTCTCTCCCTCCGCAAACTACCTTACATACATTAACACAACAACTTCAATCGTCTAAATGTCCAGTCATGCAAGGTCAACGTCCGGTCACTAGCCTGCTACCCATTTCCACATAACTCGCTGTGAACAACAAAAGTGTTTAAAGATTATGAAAAAAAGGCTGATTCCGTTTTTTTAAACGCTTTAATCAATGTTTAGAAGAATCTACTATCATCATCATGCAAACATCACTTTACTTTTTTAAATTATGATTGTTAGCCGGCAATTGTTAGACCGGCAATTGTTAGACCGGCAATTGTTAGCCGGCAATTGTTAATCCAGTAAATGGTGAAGTGCCGATGTGAACAATATCGTATGAAATAAATAACATCAGTTACGGACTTTTTGAGTTGTTATTATCTCTCTCTCAAGTTACACTGTTCATATTGTCACTTGAAGATTGGCAATCCAAGTTCACATAGGCCCATGTAGCTGGCCGATTGCTGACATTTGCCGGTGGCTGTTTGATATAACTATTTTAGAATATACCATTATTATTTTATTAAAATAAGTTTGTATTACCTTTTAATATTTAATTAAGACAATATATTTTTTTTTCCAGGGAGTTTGTACAATTTCACTTTAAGTTTTGTATTGACTAAAACTAATGTCAGTGTATCGTGTGTGAATCAGACAATGTTTCAAGTGGATAAAACAACTTTTGACATCCACTGTGGTATTACAGAGGCTACAAGTCAGTTTAACCTTGAAGGGAAAATTGTTGGGTCGATATGTTCATTAAAAGTTAGTGGAGGTAATTAGTCTCATTTAATTCATGTGTACTAATTATGTGTCACTTATTATTTACACTTAATTGTATTGTTACATTTATTTAATTGTATATACTAGTTTAATCTAGCATTTATTTCTATGTCGATTTCTTCATTAAATAATGTATGCTATAAAAAACATGCATACACCTTCACAAAATTACAAAAGGTCTCTGGCCTAATAAAATATACGTCTTAATTTGTTAAAAAACTCAGATGGGTATTTTTGATTACCTTTTTGATTACATAGTATTTACCTTGATGTACTGAAATGTAAGGACAAAGAGCTCACTGATTGATTTCTACTTACACGTGTGTGTATTGTGTATTACTTGCAATTCATTTTAAACACGATTTAATTTTCATTGAAAGAATAACACCCACTTTTAAAATGATGTCATTAAATACTTTTTAAAATAAACACTACAGTCCAGAGTCTTCCGATGTGATTTTGTTTCAACCATTCTAAACACTGCGTCTTCATCATGGGCAGTATCATTATGAATTGGATTCATTCAACATTGGTACATTATACTATAAGTACGCAAATGCGATGTTATTATACAGGTTTATAAGCCCTGAATGCAAAGAAAATATATGATAAAATATGTCTGTGTAACAGAATGTGAGCTTTACAGATATAGTTAATGTAAATAACATTTATCTTATATAAAACATCATCAATAAATACAGTTTGCGTCTTATATTTTAAATGCTGGAATCTCTTGCACATAGGCCTATTTCCTGTTCAAAAATTATTTAATGTTATGACAGTCGCTGTTTTGACAGTCACTATCCTGCCCGAACACCCTATGAACTATTAATAAAACCTCTGTATATTGTGTTTTCAGAGATCTTGAAAATGTTTTGCTCCCTACTGTACTCCCAAAACAGGGCAAACATTTTTTCTGTATCGATCCCTGATAAAACATTTGAAAAAATATACAAATAAAAATGGTCAGCTTGGGATCCTAAAAGTCACGAGACTTTTCTTTTCGACCTTGCCTTAGGCAGGCACGTTTTATAATTACTTCTTGAAAACAAAATAACAATAACATTTGATCGACCATTAATATTAGGGTTTGTAGCAGCTGTTCTCCGTTTTTTTAAAACAACAAGTGAAAATTGAAAACAAAAAAAAAAAAAAACTCAAAGTCAAATATTATAAGAAATTTAGTTTTCGTTTTCCTTATCTTTTGTTTTCCCTTTTAATGATATTTTTATTTTGATCTTCAGGACGAAATTTCGCTGTATTTCAAAACACGTCACAATCTTCAACTTTATTATTGTATCCGGCTCACGAGGCCGTCGATGGAATGGTAGCAACAGATTGTAATACAGGTGGTTGCAGTCATACCAACGACGGAGACATGCACCCATCATGGACTGTAATATTCGATCAACCTTACGCTATAAATAGATTTACTATCTTTAACAGATGTGAGTATCAGTTTGATGAAATAGTATCAGTGGCATTCTATTAGTACACATAACGTATATTGTTACAATAATATTATTATATAATACTAGTATTTGTATCCGCTCTACGCCAGAGTAACGAACATTGCCCTTTGTGTAGATGCATTTGTCTTTTTTTTAATTGACACCCTCAATTTAATTTAAAATTTCCTTTTAAAAAAAAATATACAACTAAATACATAAAATATATTTTTTGAATTATCTTGAGAACGGAATTATCTCTCCAATAAGGTTTTGTGTGTTTCTCGATTATAAAAGTAATAAATCAACTATAAGTAAAATCAATCATTCTCTTTTTTAAGGCTTGAGCCGATTGAAAGATATAATGTTGGACATACTTTGAAGATTCTCTTTGGTTTGGGTAAATTGTTTTTTTTTACAAAAACAGACTTTAAAAAATATCGGTTGTCGAAGATCAGTTTCTAAAAAGAAAACGGCGAAACCGGTTTTTGGTTTGACTAAAAAAAAAAGGTAAAATAACACAGATCTAAAGCAATATAGCAATAGTTATTTTCAAATTATGTAGTATTTAATAAACGTTTAAGATAAATATAATCAAAACAATGAAGAAAAAATTATCGGCAGACCTATTTGACAATATCAAATACTAAATAATTATTTTAAATCACATTATTTGCATATATTTAATATTTCTGACGTGATTCAACTTGATTTTAGTAAGGAATAAAACTAAATTCTTTACATGTACCATTTATATTCTACTTTAAATATACTTGACTATCAAAGACACGTGGGCCGGTTTGCCTGTCACAGCCTTGTTCTGAAATCAGACTGTCAAAGATTGCCTTTGTGTGTGTGCAGGCCCGTAGCGTGCGGGCACAGTCTGGTCCCCCCTGCTTATTTGTTCTACTTAGTAAAATGTATTACCTGCCCCCCCCTGCTACTACCTGACCCCTGATGTAGAATGCCTGGCCCCTCCTGCAAAATTTTCACACTGCGGGGCTGTGTGTGTGTGTGAAAACGTACGGCTATGTCCAATCACGGCTGTATAATAGTACAAATGATTAGCAGAGAGAATTAGTGGTTCACCGGTGATAGAGTTCGTGGGTGAGTATGTAGTGGACAGTGAACGAGTGTAGCAGTAGTTGATGACCACCTCTTGTTGAGACAGTCAGTGTAGGTCACTCGTAGGTAGAGTTGAATTAGTGCTAAACGAGTTAGATGTGTTGGCATTGTTTTATTAATGTGTGTAATTAAATACTTTTTATATTTAATATCGAGTTGGAGTTATATTTTATAGTCTGGTACAGAGCTTCTGCATTGTATCCGATTCCTCGAGACAATTGTTGCCATAGCACAGCCGCTGTGTTATAGACCTCAATGTAGTTAAAGATTAAATTTGATAATTAATCCATTCAACATTCAATTAAAAAAGAAATAGTACTTATTTACATAAATCCTATACATATAATGTTCCCTTCTTACTCATGGTGTTCACATTCTATCTGTCTCGTCACTCCCTCCCCCCTCACTCCCTCATGGAATCTGTAACGTAGTCGATATCTATGACATCACAAAACACTTTAATACAACATTGTCTATGAACTCTCACTGACTGCCCATTTAAAAAACATTTCTCCACAGTGAGACTCTATCTACTCCTCACACCTCCCTTTATATATTTATATCCCTTACCCACCTATCCCCCCTTTATATATTTATATCTTTTACCCACCTATCCTCCCCTTTATATATTTATATCCCTTACCCACCTATCCCCCCTTTATATATTTATATCTTTTACCCACCTATCCTCCCCTTTATATATTTATATCTTTTACCCACCTATCCTCCCCTTTATATATTTATATCCCTTACCCACCTATCCTCCCCTTTATATATTTATATCCCTTACCCACCTATCCTCCCCTTTATATATTTATATCCCTTTACCCACCTATCCTCCCCTTTATATATTTATATCCCTTACCCACCTATCCTCCCCTTTATATATTTATATCCCTTACCCACCTATCCTCCCCTTTATATATTTATATCTTTTACCCACCTATCCTCCCCTTTATATATTTATATCTTTTACCCACCTATCCTCCCCTTTATATATTTATATCTTTTACCCACCTGTCCCCTCCCCTTTATATATTTATATCTTTTACCCACCTGTCCCCCACTTTATATATTTATATCATTTACCCACCTATCCTCCCCTTTATATATTTATATCTTTTACCCACCTATCCTCCCCTTTATATATTTATATCCCTTACCCACCTATCCTCCCCTTTATATATTTATATCCCTTACCCACCTATCCTCCCCTTTATATATTTATATCCCTTACCCACCTATCCTCCCCTTTATATATTTATATCCCTTACCCACCTATCCTCCCCTTTATATATTTATATCCCTTACCCACCTATCCTCCCCTTTATATATTTATATCTTTTACCCACCTATCCTCCCCTTTATATATTTATATCTTTTACCCACCTATCCTCCCCTTTATATATTTATATCTTTTACCCACCTGTCCCCTCCCCTTTATATATTTATATCTTTTACCCACCTGTCCCCCACTTTATATATTTATATCTTTTACCCACCTATCCTCCCCTTTATATATTTATATCTTTTACCCACCTGTCCTCCCCTTTATATATTTATATCTTTTACCCACCTGTCCCCCCCCCTTTAAATATTTATATCCCTTACCCACCTATCCCCCACCCCTGAGATGCATTAGTTACACCTATCATTTCAGCGACTATACGATGATCCCGCCATGTGATTGTCTTGTGTTAGATAGATGGGTTAGCGATGACAAATTAGCTGGATACAAACATGGCTTTAGTCGACGTGTGACAAAAATACATTTCTGTCTATTTTATATTAATGAACTGAGCAGATACCGATAATTGCATTTCCCCCTGTCCTGTGTCAAGTGGTAATCTTCTAGCTAGTTGAGATTAAATTCGTGTGATAAAAATACTCATCGGTTGTTCTGTGGAAATACTAAACTTGAAATGTGTCCAGGTCTAGAAAACGAATGCATTACATTTTTATATTTATAACATTTTCATCTTCCATCTACAAATCACCTGTGAAGCATTTTTCATAGTAAGAAGAGAGCCCTCTTCAATTTCGTATTCTTTAAAATTGGGGGAAGTGAGACATAATTCCAAAATTGTACATTTTTATTTATACATTTGATGACCTTGTGATATGCGACATTTACGTACCTTTTTTATTTTTGTATAATTTCTTCTACACTTAGGTTAAAGAAGCATTATATTAGAAAGTAATTTGATGTCTCTATTAAAAAAAAAAAAAAAAAAAAAAAAATTATTTGTATAGCATTTTACATTATCTGCCAAAAAGGCATTTTTATTTTTAAAATAAATTATTGTTTATGAATGTGTATATATATATATCTAAATTTGTTAAAGTCACTTAATAAAAATTCTCTCTCACTAATATCTTATGTTAAAAGTACAAACATTTTATGTGTCCTCTTTCAACACATCAATTGATAAATGATGTTTTTTTTTTGTTTTTTTTTAAAGAAAGATGCGCATTTTTTACATACACGGCTTGTGTGACGTTTAATGATTATTTATAAATTCAGTTGTTTTTTTTTTTTAATTAGAAAGATAGTAAAAGAGACAAAGAAATATCCCGACAATCATTTCAGCAGATGCAGTCATTATTATTAATTTAAATAATGTAATTACTGATTCAAGTTGAAAAAAAAAGTGTCATAATATGACAAATAAGGCTTCGACTAAAATATTCTAGGGAAACTGATACAGATAATCGTTTAGAAAAGATAAACTGTTAGTCACCCAGCCAGTAACGTTTGGGATCTTTAACAAACTTTGACTACAATATAACCAAAGGCATTTATTAAGCTTGTTATCCTTTTTTTTATTTATTTCATTAAATTATTGATAACATAAATGTTGAAATGTATTTCAGTTGATGTCGTCCCAATTAGATTAAAACATTTCGAGCTTGAAGCTCTAGATAATAAGAATGTGACAATATTCAACTACAAGGATCAACAAGATACATACCAGCTAGTATACACAGTTCTCTATTTAGACAAAGGACTAGTTAATGGAGTCAGAATCAACCAGACGAATATTTATTATTTTACAGATAAAAATCCATATGTATCCATAAATGAGTTTCAAGCATTCGGAGGTACTTTGTGGTCAGATAAACCTTTTTTTAGCGTTCGACTAAATTTACTGTTATATAAAAAATTATATATTTTTGACAGCAAATGGCTTGCTCTTATGTAAGACGTACGTAAGTCAGAATTTAGATTTGAAGATAATTTAATATTTGTTTTACAAAACATTTTACCCAATGAGCGACTGGGCTAATATAACATTTGGTCAAAAAGTGGTCTAAGTTTTCAAAATAAATGACAAATCGAATGCTTGAAATATGGTATCTACTACCACATTTCACATTCTAGTAATATCCCTTTTCCAGAACATCATATGGGTTAATCGGATTCCTTACCATATGAAGATATGCGGTGAAACATCATAGTGAAACCTTACAATCTTATATTAAATTTGTATAATAAAAGTGGGGGTTTTGTCCGATGGGGGTTCTTGTTCGGATACCGAAACTTTTGTATTTCGAGCATTTCTTCAAAGTAAAGTATTTGTAATTCGTTAATAAAATAATTGATTATTTTACGATCAGAATGCATATCAGGTTACTAGGATTTGAACTGTTCACGGCGATGCCAGTGTCATTGTGCGGACTATTGCTCTATGGAAGATGGTTCTTGTAACTCTATATGGATCGAATATGTTAATCCATCAAAATGCTCAAACGGTAAACAATGAATGCTGTTTTTTTTTTTGTGTTTCTTTGATATTGCTATTTTGTTTAGAGTCCATTTTTTTCAAATAATAAATAAAGAATAGTTTACTAAACAAGCAATTAAGCCTGTTACATTCGGAACAAAAGAAGGGTTAGCGCATTTTAGTGTTATGTATTATGGGTTTTATAAATTTAAAGGAGTAGGTCATGTTGAATAACTGTTACAAAAATAAATAATGAGTTACACCCCTTTGTTCAATGACCGTTAGTGGCATAATGACAATTATTAATACAGCTTATATAGTAAAAAACGGTACCCTAAGAGACCCTGAAGCCCGGCCTTCAAAGGTAAATCGTGAAATAGACTTTTGATGCAGGAATGGCAGGCCAAGACCTACAAAATAAGTATATACATCACGGGTATAGGACATGGTTGCTGAGAACTAGGGTGATGACAGACAGACAAAAGCGGACACAATAGCGCATTTTTTTCTCGAAGATGCGCTAAAAACGTAGTCGCATTTAATGAATGTATTTACACAGTATACTTTTCATATTCCCCTCTATAATTAATTCTCGTTGAATAACGTCTTCTATGTTACATTTTATTTATATTCATTAAAAAATGAATATCCCCACTGTCTAAAAAAAGTCGACGAATGTTCGTGGGGTAAAGCGCTCGACTGTCGACCTAAAGGTACCTGGTTTGATCTCCGGTGATTACCAAGGACATTTTTCAAGTCTTGGCTCAAGTTCCCGATATAACTCCCGTGGTGTCTCTATTGCAATTGCACAATCGGCTATGGTGGGGATGAAATTAGGGCATCATAAAAACCGACCCATTAGTGGTTTATATGAACTAAGAGATTTTATCTCATTCATCTCATCCTTACAGGGTTTTTTCACACTGTCTATAAAAAGGTCCCTTTAATGTCAGTTTTGTTTCATTTAATCATTTGACTTTTTAAGCGACGCTAACTATTGAATTAATGACATATTAAAATTCTCGTAGAATATAGATATCTTATGTTCACCATATTGAAAATTCAATGTTTTTTTTTACATCAAATTTAAATCAGGCCATAGTATATAACTTAGTATTAATTCTTCACATATTTTTTTTTTTTTTTTATATTTTACTGGCTGTTAAAAAAAATCGCCATATTTGATAGCCAAAGTTTGAATAAAATGGAAAACAAAACTGTTGCATTATACTTTAATTCAAATATTATTTTTCCCATAGATATACAAGAATAGATAGCTTAACTCTTATGTGCATGGAATGGACAAAGTGTGATATATACATAGTTATATGTCAGTGATTTTAGAGCAAGGAGAAAAGATCTTTACTTTTTGCCGAAAAAGATTGTTTTCATTAAAGTTTGCTAGACGAAGCGCCACATTTCAAAAATGAAAAAAAATAAAATAAAATGCATATATGGATGTAATGGATTCAGTAACACACCGACATGTACACAAGGTAAACATTTTGTATTTGACCTTGTAAATGTGATTTACTTTTTTAAAAATAGCACAACGAAATATTCGACTTTATTTATATATATATATATATATATATATATATATATATATATATATATATACATATATTTCCGGCAATGTGTGAAATCCCCGAATTCTATAGAATCACAGGTTTTTTAAGCATAGGCAATGTATAGAATGGCTAGAATCGTTAGGGCAAAGTGTCAGGAAATAACTGAACAACAAAAGCCTTTAATGATAATTACTTATTTTAATATGCAACGTATGCACAATAAAGCATATGATGTTCATACTGAAAAAAAACTACGACACAATAGCTGAGATTGAAGTATTTGCTTCAGCTGATAAGAATGGATTGGCACTTAAAATTGTACTGTACTTAATTTTCTTCTTTCACAAAACACTTCGTATATTGGCATTTTGATCTTTTATGTTCATGTTTCACAAATTAGTGAAGAATTGATAGATGGTAAAAAGATGTTGTTTCTGGTGAACACAAGCAGAATACAACTGGCATGAGCTACTTGTTGCAGAAGGGAAGACTAGAATGGCATTGTGAATTAAATTTTATTTTCTTTTTCACACAAAGACACCTCTTAGTCTGGCATTCTTCATATATGGTTTTGAGAAAACTATTGCGTGGATGCAAATTATGGATATTAACGCCTGAAGATGAAAACGACTGAATGACTTTCAGTATAATAGTCTTCGAAATATTCTAATATTGAAAAACGAGGAAGATATAGATAGTACAAGGGATCTCTTATATGATGACATAAGTTTCAATATTGAAATAATGCTTCGATACAGTCGACTTAAGATGCTTTGTCGCTCAGATCGACCACAGGAAATAAGAGACTGGCTAAATCCAAAAATCCAGTCTTTATTAGAAACGAGTAAGCTTTCAACTTCACAAATATTTCAAATACAATCATTGATGACATGCGAAAATTTAATATTGGTAAACAATGTTTTCAACATGGAAAAGAATTCATTGAAACTAATAGCTATTAAGGAAAACAATAACAGTTCACTGATACAAAAATAATTGCAGACGTTGAGAACTGTCTGCACAAGTTTGAGGAGAATTTTTAGTCTGCGTGAAAAGACTAGTCTATGGGGGTTTAATCTATCACAAGTACACTTATTACACGACGGTAAAGAATAACACAAAGGTCCTTTAACTTAACACTTACTAAATATTAACTAACACAACTATAGCAACATGACCTATAACAATGATCTTCCTATTGTTTTTCCCAAACTGTCCACTACTGGTCTTCATCTGACGAGAGTTTTACCTCTAATGCACCTACACCTGATACCGTCAGTCCAGCTACACGTCCATTCAAACACATAGCCAATGTCTTCCACGATTCAGTCTCTCAACTGTCGCTGACCATTAACACTATTATGTCGCCATTCGTGAAAAACCATCATATAGACCCATTTCCATACGTACCACACACACACACACACACACACACACACACACACACACACACACAGTCACTCTAAGACATAAACTGTTTCAGCGTTCAATACAATTGTTCAATGATAATTTACAAAAAAAATCATTTTTACGATACATTTATTAAAAAAACAACAACAAACAACAACAAAACAAACTATGATTAAAAATTATAAAATAATACATTTAATTTACAATTCAATAGTCATGTTTTTAATGAATTTTGTCTCTGTTATAATTGAAATGTGTGCGTTACTGTTGTCCATATCGAAATAGTAAAATCTTCAATAATCATGTATTATCTATCTATCTATCTAATATAATTTAATGTTTTTATTTTGTTTTCGCAAAAAACTCAATATTATTTCGGACACACATATCGAAGATCATAGAAACAGCCGTACAGCAAGAACATATTGAGTATTTTCAAAGTGATAGATTCCACGTGAACACACAGACAGAAATAGGAGAGATTTTTAAATCCAGTGATTTTTAAGTCAGAAAACAAAGTCTATCTGTCAGCAAAATACTTTTATATCTTTCAATATTTTATCATTTTACTTTATTGTGATTTTATAAACATTTTGCCATTTTAATGAATTATATTGCTTTAACATTGTCCCAATTAGCACACCAGTCATGTTAATTACATGTCAAACGAATATTTTAAAGATGCTGAAATATACTAACGGATTGGTTATTGTGAAATAACATTCTAATTTATTGAAATATTTACCAGAATATAATATTCTTCATGTGTCATTTTTTTTTTTTTTTTGCTTTTTGTTTAGTTTATTGAAGAATACTTTTCTCATTACTAATTTTGTTATTTAAATATTGATCACTTACAAAATATTTAATTTTAAGTACTGCTATACCGTGCTATGATAATCTTTAAAAGTTTTGTTTCATTAACATCATAAACATACAAACATATTTGAATTCTATATTTTTCATAAACGTATTTAATAATACCTTGTATATTTTTTTTACTTATTCTTATTAAGTGTTCTACGTTTTGTAAACTAGAGTATAATGCAGAAAGTCCTCATTATAACTTTGAAACCTTTTTTTATATGCTTTATTACTTGACTAATTAGACTAAGCAATATATTTATTTATATATACATAAATTGTATTTACAAGAAGAAGAAAGATGTAACGTTGGTTTTCAGTATAACTTTAGAACCACCGATAAGAAGCAAAAAATTCCATTTAATTTACCAGTTTTAATTTGGACACCCTATTCCTCACTTATAAAATCAAAGACAAATAGTTTTGAGATTTTAATAAAATTAAATATATGTCTTAAATGTTGCTGCCAAAAATCTGTTAATATGTGGAGGGTCATTTTTTTTTTAATTTTTGGATTTTAATAATTTGATGTTATAATTATTTATTTCTGCATACATTTTTTTTTTATTTTATTATAATAATAAAGAAGAAAATGTGTTAACACAACAGAAATGTAAATGAAAAGTAATGTATAATATTTATATTTTATTGAAATCCATGTATGAAGTTATAATTACAATAAACACCAGTGTTTGGTTAATTTTTTTTTTTCTTTATCAAAATGAAATCCCTTTTGATTCAAGAAGTACTTAAACAAAACAATGTATAATCATAATTAAAGATAGGCAAAAACTTATTGTTTGTGGGCTAGAATATTAGTTAATAACAATTTCACTTTTTTTTCTTTTGTTTAAGAAGACTTACAAAAAGATCCTTTTGTCTTTATATAACTCAAATAGTCTGTATTTTGGATTTAATTCTTTTCTTTTTTGTTAAAGTGCTCATATAATTTAAATATCAATCAGTTGATATATGTAATAAATACATGTATCACATATTTTTAATTTGTTTTGTACCTATAGGATAGAAGAAAAAAAAAACAGCATATAAGAAAGATTAGTTTATCCATTTTTTATATTCATATAAAAAAGTTTCATTTAAATTTTTCATTAGTTCATTGAGATAAACTACACCACACACTGATTGGCATCATTAAATAAATTATTATCTGAATAGATCCTATATTCCACTTAATGTCAATGAGTTTAAATAATGTCATTATTAGACAGGTTTTGAATCAACATAATTATTACTAAGTTTGTCTCTTGTCACATTGTAGTATCTGTGATATAATTTGTAAATTAAAATAGGGTGAAATGATCGAAAGTTGTATTTAACTGCGGTATTATGATTAACTCCTTTTCACAGTTAGGTTTTATATAACAGATGAATTGATGTTATTAGTATTCTATTAAATTAAGTCGTTAATATATTTTAAGCTAAAAAAGTTGATTGTTACAAAAGTATAATTTACTTTCGTTATTTGATGCTACTACATAGTGTTGGTGTTTATTAAAATTCATTTATATATGACCTATTTTGCATTTATGTGGGGTTTTTTTAGCAGACCGAGTATTCTTTGCAACTAATACATTAAATTGCATGATACTTCAGTTACTTCATTTAACAAACCTTCGTTTGAGTCATTTCTATTAACACGTACACCATTTGGTACAGCCCCGTACAGCAGGGGCCGGGCAATAGCGGGGGGGGGGTATTACATTTTACTAAGTAGAACAAATTCCTATAAGCTCCTACACATTCCCATAAGATCCCAAATATTCCCATCAGCTCATACATATTCACATAAGCTCATAATATTCCCATAAGAACCTACAAATTCCCATAAGCTCACAAAAATTCCCATAAGCTCCTAAAATTCCCATAAGCTCCTACACATTCCCATAAGCTCCTACATACTCCCATAAGCTCCTACATATTCCCATAAGCTCCTACATATACCCATAAGCCCCCACATATTTCCAAAAGCTACTACCAATTCCCATAAGCTTCTAATATTCCCATAAGCTCCTACATATTACCATAAGTTCCACATATTCCCATAAGCGCCTACATACTCCCATAAGCTCCTACATATACCCATAAGTCCCCACATATTTCCATAAGCTACTACAAATTCCCATAAATTTCTAATATTCCCATAAGCTCCTACATATTACCATAAGTTCCAAATATTCCAATAAGCTCCTACTTATTCCCATAAGCTCCTAATATTCCCATAAGCTCCCACATATTCGCATAAGCTCCCAAATTTCCCATTCTCTCTCTCTCTTTCTCCTCATTTCGCTCTCTCTCCTTCTCTCTCTTTTCTCTCTGTCCCTCTCTCTGTCTGTCTGTCTGTCTCTCTCTCTCTCTCTCTCTCTCTCTCTCTCTCTCTCTGTCTCTCTCTCTTTCCTTTTCTCTCTTTTTCGTTAATTGAAATAGAGTTGAATCTACTCATGCATGGCAGTTGATCATTGTATAACAGAAAACTGAAACGAAGCTTATAGTCTGTTTCAAAAATTGAAAAATATGAGTAGAATTTACTGATGCGTAAAAATTTGACATTACGTGGTTGAAATAAATACAAAGCCTATAGTCCCAATTGCCAAATACTAAACAGAAGTACAATCAATCGGCACATATTCCTATAAGCTCCGACATAATCACATAGGCTCCTACATATTCCCATAAGCTCCTAATATTCCCATATGCTTCTACATATTCCCATAAGCGCCTACATATTCCCATAAGCTTCTACATGTTCCCATAAGCTCCTACATATACCCATAAGCCCCCATATATTTCCATAAGCTCCTACAATTTCTCATAAGCTCCTAATATTCCCATAAGCTCCTACATATTCCCATAAGCTCGTAATATTCCCATAAGATCCCACTTATTCCCATGTGTATCTCTCTTTTTTCGTTAATTGACATAGAGTTGAATCTACTCATGCATGGCAGTTGATCATTGTATAACAGGAAATTGAAACGAAGTTTATAGTCCGTTTAAAAAAATTGAAAGATAGGAGTAGAATTTAATAATGCGTAAAAATTTGACCTTACGTGGTTGAAATAAATACAAAGCCTATAGTCCCATTCGCCATATACTAAACAGGAGCAGAATCAATCGGCACATATTCACATAAGCTCCCACTTATTCCCATAAGCTCTCACATATTCACATAAGCTCCTTATATCCACATAAGCTCCTACATATTCCTATTAGCTTCGACATAATAACATAAGCTCCTACATATTCCCATAAGCTCCTAATATTACCATAAGCGCCTACATATTCCCATAAGCTCCAACATACACCCATAAGCCCCCACATATTTCCATATGCTCCGACAATTTCCCATAACCTCCTAATATTCCCATAAGCTCCCACTTATTCCCAGAAGCTCTTAATAATCCCATATCCTCCAAATATTTCCATAAGCTCCAAAAAAATTCCCATAAGCTCCCACATATTCCCATAAACTCCTAATATTCCCATAAGCTCCTACAAATTTCCCTAAGCACCTTATATTCCCATAAGCTGCAACTTATTCCCATAAGCTCCTACACATTACCATAAGCCTCCAAATATTCCCATAAGCTCCTACATATTCCCATAAGCTCCTACATATTCCTATAAGCTCCGACATGTTCACATAAGATCCTACATATTCCCATAAGCTTCTAAAATTCCCATTATCTCCAACATATTCCCATAAGCTCCTACACATTCCCATAAACTCCCACATATTCACATAAGCTCCTACATATTCCCATAAGCCCCCACATGTTTCCATAAACTCCTACAATTTCCCATAAGCTTCTAATATTCCCATAAGCTTTTACTTATTCCCATAAGCTCCTACATATTCCCATAACCTCCTAATATTCCCATAAGCTCCAAAAAAATTCTCAAAAGCTCCCACATATTCCCATAAACTCCCAATTATTTCCATACGTTCCTACATATTCCCATAAACTCCTAATATTCCCATAAGCTCCTACATATTTCCCTAAGCACCTTATATTCCCATAAGCTGCAACTTATTCCCATAAGCTCCTACACATTACCATAAGCTCCCACATAATCCCATAAGCTCCTACATATACCCATTAGCCCCCACATATTTCCATAAGCTACTAGAAAACCCCTTCCCCAATCTTGCTTTAAGAAAGATAACTCTGTCAAAATAACAGGTTCTTCGTTTTAAAAAAATTATTTTAATAAAGCTGTACTTAATTTAACCTGCTTTCTATTACAATCAAACAAAGAAATGGATAACATATCTTAGAAAGTATAATAAACATGTTTATTAATAAAAGAATTAAAAAAAAATATGTATATACTGTGGCACCACCCGATAGCTTTTTTTTTCATTAGTTTTCCATAGTGATGTCACCAAACCTTGTTTTTTCGTTTATACTTTCCCATAAAAACGCAAATTAAAATGCATTCCAAATCTAAATCAATATCACTTTAATGTTCAATTAAAAATGTATTTTCAAGTCATTTATCAAAATATTTGAGGAATTTTATCCAAATCGTGACAAAATCAACGAAATTAAAAAATGTGCAGAAAAATACATTATTGAACTTTTTTAAAACTGTAAACACCCAAAAATAGATCGTTGTCAGCTCTTTAAAGAAGTTAAACTTTGATAGCTAAATATAGTTTATAGAAAACACGGAAACAAAAGTAGCGTAAGATAAGGTGTCGTATTACTAGACCAGGGGTCGGCAATCTTTTGAGACGGAATAGCCTAAAATTATAATTTACAATTTTCTCAATGTTTATAGAGTCACTAAAATTGTTGTTCCAATATTATGGTATTTGATTAGGCCGCAATATGACATCGAAAGAGCCGCAACTTGACATCGAAAGAGCCGCATGCGGCTCGCGAGCCGCAGGTTGCTGACCCCTGTACTAGACTAAATACGATTCAAATCTTCCTTTTTAATATATTTGTACTTACATATAGAACTAAAAGCGATCTACGTTATTGTAGCTTTAAAAAAGCAAAGGAAGTTATTGTTTTAATTCAATTGCATAGCTCTAAATATTTCAAAATTATGTTGCGCTAAAAAAATTTCTCACAAATTTTAAACAACTAAGAAATCGTGTTAAATCCGGCACATTTTAACTGGAACCGGAATCGGAACCGGATTTGTTAAAACTGCCGAAATCCGGCTTAATATATATATATATATATATATATATATATATATATATATATATATATATATATATATATTTATATATATATATATATATATATATATACATATAAATATATATAAACTTTTTAATTTAGAGACTACATGTTTGTTTTCATACACAATAGGTTAATAGCTCTAAGTAATGTCGTAGCATAACTAACTACTTACTGCTGCTGGAGTCAATTGCACAACAAATGCTGAATAGAACAAGAAATATATATTATGATGCACAATGGAGACATTTCACGTGAGATGAACTTCAACTGTCGAGCAAATCAAATGATTATTAGAAAATATAACAAAATAAAATAAATCAATAAAAGTTCCCTTAAGGGCTCATCGTAACAGATAAAGTGTAGAATGTATCTGTTTCAGTAACCTCGGCTCATCGTGACAGATAAAGTGTATAATTCATCTGTTTAAGTAACCTCGGCACATCGTGACAGATAAAGTGTAGAATTCATCTGTTTCAGTAACCTCGGCACATCGTGACAGATAAAGTGTAGAATTCATCTGTTTCAGTAACCTCGGCACATCGTGACAGATAAAGTGTAGAATTCATCTGTTTCAGTAACCTCGGCACATAAAAGGGTAGTGGCTAAAAAAAACGCTTAAAAAATCTCAAAATTTTCACTGAGGTTTGAACCCGAGATCCTCCTATCGACAGTCGAGAGCTCTACATAATAGGACCGGCCGTCCCTATGTATCTATGTAGATATTTGTCTTTTATATATGAAAAAAAACAAATATATACCGTTATTGCTGTTATCCTTGGACAACAACATACTTTTGGAAATGCATCTATGTATATCTATTTATATATATATATACCTATAAGAGGCATTTGCTGTCTGTCTGTCTGTCTGTTCCCTTATAACTCAAGATCCAGATAACCAAATAATGTAAAATTTGTTACACATGCACATAATTACATGGGGAAGGTTATAGGACAGGTTTCGTTTCGTCTCGATGGGTAGTTTAATTGTAATTATTTTTTTTTTATTTTAGTATTTTACTATATTAAAGTAATCTCGACTTCGCCATAAATAAAATTCCTCTGTGACGTCATTTCCCGATTCGAATAGAACTTGCGCGCTGGTGCTGTATTGTGCCTTTGTGATGCAAAGAATTGTTGTTTTTTCATGCTCCCTGATTTGTACAGTTTGAGGAAGATAAAGGAATGAAGAAGGATTTTAGAAGAGGTGTGAAGCCATAATAATAAGTATATATATATATATATATATATATATATATATATATATATATATATAGAGAGAGAGAGAGAGAGAGAGAGAGAGAGGGAGAGGGAGGGAGAGAGATAAAGAGAGAGAGAGAGGGGGGCAGGAGGAGAGAGAGAGAGGAAAGAGGGAGGGAGGGAGGGAAGGGGAGAGAGGAGGGAGGGGGATGTGGCAGGGGGGAGAAAAAGAGGGAGAGAGAGGGAGATGGGTGGAGAGAGAAAGGAAGGGAGGGAGAGAGGGAGTAGGGAGTGAGAGAGAGGGGAGGGAGGGATAGAGAGAGGGAGAGAGATAAAGAGTGAGGGGGCAGGGAGGGAGAGAGAGGGAATGAGGGTGGGAGGAAGGGCAGAGAGGAGGAAGGAGACAGGTGGAAAGGGGAGGGAGGGAGAAAAGGGGGAGAGAGGGAGATGGGAGAGGGAGCATGGGGGAGGGGGGAGATGGAAGAGGGAGTAGGGGGAGAGAGAGAAAGGAAGGGAGGGAGAGAGGGGGTAGGGAGAGAGTGAGGTTGGGAGAGAGGGAGGGAGAGATAAAGAGTGAGGGGGCAGGGAGGGAGAGAGAGGGAATGAGGGAGGGAGGAAGGGGGAGAGAGGGGGAGGGAGAGAGAGCTGGAAAGGGGAGGGAGGGAGAAAGGAGGGAGAGAGGGGTTAGGGAGGGAGGGAAGGAGAGATGGAGGATGGACGTTGAGAGAGAAGGAGGGGGAGAGGGGAGAGAGGGAGATGGGAGAGAGATGGGAGAGAGGGGGTAGGGAGAAAACAGAAGGTACTTAGAACTAGTATATATATATATATATATATATATATATATATATATATATTGCTATGGCTTCCTCGGTGCGTCAGCGCACCGTGCAGTCTAGGAATTGAACGTGATGACGAAGGAGAGAGTGACGCGGCAGATGGAGTGACGTGGAAGCCGGTAAGAGAATGGCCATGATGTAGTTGTTGTATTTGTTTGATGGTTAGTAAATACTCTGGAAAGAAACCATTGCCAGTGTTTTTAGGTTATAAACAGTAGTAAGAGTGTACAACAATATATATATATATATATATATATATATATATATATATAGAGAGAGAGAGAGAGAGAGAGAGAGAGAGAGAGAGAGATAGATAGATAGATAGATAGATGGATTGATTGATAAAAAGATAAATATCGCATCGATTATTAAGACTAGTTAAACAACTTTTAATAAAAAAAGACTTATTAGCAAAATCCATTATTAGTTATACTGTAAGTGATGTTTTGTAAGTAGAATGACTAGGATGTTACAGCTCAACACTATGTTATTTCACTGTTCAAACAGTTGAATTTTAGAAAAAAATAAAAAAATCCTAAATCGATAGACGATACGTAGACAATAAACTGACAGCAGGCTCCACTCATTTCTTTAGTAGATCAGTACATGGTCATGTAATGTGTTGGTACTGCTACCCACTATGTTACCTGTCACCTGCACCTTATCTAGGGTTATTAGAAACAACACAACAACAACTTCAGTGACAGACACACACACTAACTCCAACTTTGAAATGCGATACTAAAATATTTAATCGACCACTTGAATACGATGTACCAGGACACAATATTCGCACTACCTCGCACACCAGGTGTATTTCACGACTTCTCATTCCAACAACTAGACATCCTCTAACTGTCCACACAGTCCAGCTACACACACACACCCAACAACTGAACATCAACTAACTGTAAACACAGTCCAGCTACACACATTGACACGAGGCGCACTACTCACTCTACAGTTACACACTCATGCTCTGCTCACACATGCCATAAGAGTTATTCAAACCCTCTCAACACACAGTCACTCTGTGACATTATCAACGCATACAATAGTTAATTATCAACATTCTAATGACATCAATGTTCTTAGCCAAAGGAGATCGAATGGTGATATTATTGAGAAAATGTGTATGTTCTATCCCCTAACACAAAAAGTTGTTATATCCCCCAACACAAAACGGTGTTCTATCCCCCTACACAAAAAAGTGTTCTATCCCCCTACACAAATTGGTGTTCTATCCCCCTACACAAAACGGTGTTCTATGGATGTCGATATAACATACTCCGCCATACTGAGTATGCAGCAATAATTATTATAAATGCATGAGCCCAAACACACACACGGACACATAGATCATAGATAAAGGAAAACATGGCTTGATTTCTTAATTGGATTTTTCTTAGCTCACTGTTTAACTGATCCACAATTGTTGTGTACAGGAATTTGTTGGACCTCTAGATTGACTCATTCGTTAATACTTCTCCATAATGTGTCCACATCCTTCAATATCAACATCCCGAAATTGGGTGTTTCCCAGCAACCTGTTGTCGTCTCTAATATGATGAGAACAAACTTTTCACTAAATGTCGATAGATGTATTTACATATTTTATCAAAGGTAACTTGTTTACTTATTTGATACTTTCCCTCCAGTCAGGACTATTAGATATTTAACTAAAGGAAACAATTGTAACCAATGTGTGTGCCCGATATTTACTAGGAAATTCTCCAAATTGACACATTGACACAGTGACACATTGGCACAGTGACACATTGACACAGTGACACATTGACACAGTGACACATTGACACAGTGACATATTGACACATTGACACAGTGACACATTGACACAGTGACATATTGACACATTGACACAGTGACACATTGACACAGTGATACATTGACACATTGACACAGTGACACATTGACACAGTGACACATTGACAGTGACACATTGACACAGTTACCTCACTATCCAAAACTTTCTTCTATATATATTTTTTTTAAAACTAAAAATTGAAACTATATTGACAGAAAGTTTTTTTTCAAGGCCACAAGAAAACATCTTTAACATTTCTAAATTATAATTCTGGTGACGGTGGGCGCATATATTTTCAAATGAAATCTAGATGCTGTTTATTTCATTCATTTTCAAGAGTTTTTTCTCGCACATCAACTATTTTTTTTAATAAAACTATACTTTTGGGTTCAGCACATGAATATAAGTTACTTATGAGCATTTAAAAAAAAAAAAAATGTGTAATTTGTATCTCGGGTGTTAACAACTTTTCTCAGTATCTAGGGTTATGTTCTTTTATGCATTAAAATTGATGTTGATGAATGAAAATAAGAATTAAGTATTCTAATGAACAATTATTATAATCAAATTATTATTAATACTGAAGTATACCTTATGTTCACGTGGCTGGCTGACATAGTCAATATATGTATATAATTCTCATCTTCGAGAAGACGCAAGACTATTTATAGATTGTGGAATTCCCGAATACGTCACAGCGTAGTTTCGCTTGTGATAGGTCAAAGTTCAACTGTGCATACCGTGTATTTTCTCCGAAGATGTCAGCCTGTTATTTTGTTTGATTGCTTACTTAAAAATAAAATTACAGTAATTATATTGATTGATAAGGTGGGGTATGTTACGCCGCGGGATGACTAGTTACTATTAATAAATGTAAATTACGAGGTCCCTGCCAGGCGTGGGGCCCAATATATGGCCATCGTTCAAATCGGCCTTACACAGGCCCTAACTATAGGCCTGTTAATTGTAAGATAAGTTGATTGTGAATAGTGGTGAATAATTTCTGTCGGTTTCTTTAATATTTCATTGGATCAGTGGGTATCTGGGCTAAATGGGAATACTTTGATTATGAAATTCTAAAATCTCTTAATATTTTTTTTAGGTTTGTCAATAGCACGTTGCTAGGCAACTTAGCTTCTGGTTTAGAAATGAAGTTGCTAAAATCCCAAGCAACAGTTTGCAGGTCACGTGGCTGGCTGACATAGTCAAATGCAGCCCGCAGACATTACGGATGTTCCAGTTGTGTACGTGTGTGTACAGTTATTATGACCTATGAACGTATTTTAGGTACACCCCTCTCGCCAAACATTGTTTTCATCCGAGCTTTCTAAACCTCGGAATGGATATGTGGATTGGAATGACGGAGTGGATGTGTGGATTGGATTGGCGAAAAGCTGGTTATGTGTGACCAATTTGAATGAGTTGGAATGACATTTGGAATACGTTGGAGGAATGACTTTTGGAATGAGCTAAAATGACATTTGGAATGATATGAAATGAGTTGGAATGACCTTGGAATGACTTTCGGAATGATTTTAAACGAGTTAGAATGACGTTTGAAATGATTTGTAATGACATTCTGAATGATTTGGAATGGTTTGGTATAAATTGGAATTACAATTGGAACGATTTTGAATATTTTGGAATGACGTTTGAAATGATTTGAAAGATTTGGAATTATATATAGATTTAGGTATATTATACACACACACATACACACACACACACATATATATATATATATATATATATATATATATATATATTGTTGCATGCTGGATTAAGTGCTACTTCTACTGTGTATTTAGTAACTTGTCTGCCTAGGATTATTTCACTCTTTAACCACTAGTTCTATTATATGTAGTCTAAATGCAGACGCTTTCTAACTCCATACAGTAGTATTTATAACAGAGGCACTAGGATTCCGTGTATATGGTAATATTTATTATAAACACAAGGGACATCACATGCAATATGGTCCAACATCAATTTTATTACTTACAATAACATCAATATCAAATGATAATCTACTTATGTCCAATCTCGACTCTATCTAGAAATCTAATGTCCTTTCACTCTGGTCAATAGCTTTTATCAGAGAACGAAGTTGATCCACGCCCCCCCACCCTCAAACTAGGTCACGTGACTGGTCTCTTGTCCATCTTCCTGATGCTAGCGCCAATTAGTGGAGGGGAGCGACAGTTGTTTCACCCCCATAAAAATTAGATAAGAAATACGACAGAAGTAGAATTAAAGATAATGTTATTTTATGCATAGCATCTTGAACTGATGATTCATTAACAATGTGGCTACCTGTGCTTTGCAATATTTTATGCTGCTGTTCATGCAAAAGAAATGCTAAAAATTCTCGTTATAATGGGGGGGGGGGGGGAGGGAGGGGGCAAGAGACTGACACCTTGGTATACCTAAATCCGAATCCGCATTCAAATCCGACGGATTTATATTTGCCAAATCCGAATACGAAGGATGCGGATATTCATCAGATCAGTCACATCCCTTATTCTAATCCCCACATATTGGTAGTATTATATATCTATACATCGTAGTATTATACCTCCATACATTGTACTACTATACTTTCATACATAATAGTATTATACTTTCATACAGGACACGCCTTAGGCCAATAAGACCGATTAGACGGATTGTTCGAAATCGCGCCCGTGCCTGTAAGGGGCCTCGCACGTTATATTGGGCCCCGCAATTCGTAAGGCCGACCCTTCCTCCATACATAGTAGTAGTAAACCACTACACATAGTAGTAGTGACATCAATCAATTTAGCAATCAGCTAAAATAGGACACGTAACATAATGCCAAATGTTTAATATACACACAAATGGTATGAATATCATTCGACACTGTGGAAATTTCCTTTGCTCAATGCAGGAATATATCTAAAAATACTAATGTCACTTGCTGAATCTATCCTGTACTGTTTGATGTCTGTTTTGCAGTGCATTGATGTCATTTATAATCTGGATATGTATGTCAATGCATGTATTGATTCCAAACTAAAATAGATAATGTAATGATGCTATCGTAACTCAATATGCACAGGTAACTCATTAATACAATATTCGATGATATATATATATATATATATATATATATATATATATATATATATATATATATATATATATATATATATATATATATATATTAGGGTGGGTCAAAAATTTTTTTTTTATTGAAACATTATTAAAAAGTTGTTACATCATGGTAGTACATGGAATATGTACAAATATTTGAAAACTACATAGTTTTACTATTCCCAACTTTTGTTCGAAATTTTTACTATATTTACTATGAGTTTTTTTGTGACTGAACATGTTAAATTTGTGACCTAGGTTATTCAAAAAAGAAATGATATGCATATAAAATTTGTGTTTTATCTTTATAACCTTTTTTATGAATAACTAATTAGTTCAGACAACTGGGATAAGCATTGCATCCATTTTTCTCTCAATATAACTGATGTACCATGTATTCATTATCGGATCACACATGGTTGATTTATTTCATTTTTGATTAATTTTTCAATTATTTTCTTAAGTTCTTCTATGAATAAGAGTTCTTCTACAAGAAGTGCAACTGTACATTCTGTGTTTGGGTCAGCAGCTGAATTGCCTAAAAGACAACTTCCAACCAGTGAAGATGTTTTCAAGGCTATTGGTGGATGCTTAAAATGGAACAATGCCATCATAGCCTTCATTCACGAGCTCACGCATCAGCGCATGAAGTTAAACAATTATATGACCAGGCTAGTATCCCTACAAATGACATTACCAGTATAATTGTTCGAGTAAAAAGATACAGATGTTAGGGATAGAGGAGACTGTAAATGTCCACAATAATAATTTCTGTGCTTGAGTGGGCATTTTGGGTGGATCAAAAGATGGCAAGAAATATGTTCATAGACAATGTTGACAAGCAAACAACAAAAATATTACAAAATCGACAGAAAAGAAAACATTTATTGATGCAGGGTGGCGATCAGATAGGAACCACAAATGATAACGTCAATGATGAGAAAGATAATGATATTCCAGATCAGGATGCTGAAGATGATGAACTACTTGATGTAGACTTCTCCAGCGATGAGGAATGTTCCAAATAACAAAACAGATATCAATATGAAGCAGTGGATCGATGTAAATTAAGCAATAGGGATACGTGTCTTATCTTTAAAGCTGTATTGAAGGACTTAAACACGTTAATACCATCTACAGCTCTGGATCCAGCAAAGATGCGTCGACATAGAAACATTTGGAGAGATAGGGCAGCCAATGAACATACTGATGAGGGCAAAGCTGGTTAACAAAAGCGAACAGGATTTTTGCGATCCATCTTGTCAAAGTGGGGCTAGAAACTTTTTCTATATGATACAACTGCTTCAGAACCTTGTTACTGCTGATCAATCTATTATATTGCCTGTATTGGAAAATAACTGCTACTTTGCACATCCAGAAAACATTCTATTGGCTGCAGTTAGGACAATGATGAAGAAATTGGAAGTTATGCAGTAAATAAAATCATAACAGCACGACATAAACCAGCTCCATGCAGAGTTAGAATTTTTCAACAAAAATGACATAATCCTGAATATAGCAGCTAAATCATATGATCAGATGATAAACTGGGATCTTTGTGCAGTGACATCCCCTCCTCTGCTGGAACATATTTGTGATGATGAACTTAAACGCAACAATCCAATCATACTGGATCAAATTCCCTGTCACTCTCAAGCTGTTGAAAGAGCAATTAAAGAAGTCACTGCTGTTAGTTTGAAAGTGTACGGACATTTCAAACTGTACGGACATAGCTCTCGACATGGGATAGTTTTGCAAATAAACAAATCAAGGGATGTTCTTCCGAAAATTGAAAGCAAAGCAAGTTTCCTGTGACAATCCATAAACAGTATTATTCATATGTACATTGTATATTTTGCATGAACGATTTATAGATTTGAACAATTTCATACTACTTATACCAAACATTCTATATGTTGTAAAATGGGGGGTACCTGGGTCAAAGCAAAATCTTTTTTATTATTAAAGTTTAAGACATTTTAATATCCTCGTAATAATATAGTAGATTTAAAAATAATTTCGTAAAAAAAAAATATTAACATATTGATATTTGTGGGTGCAGCATGCCGCCATCTTGAAATTTATGACCTTTATGTGACAAATATGTCTGAAATATGTATAGACTGTTTCATATACAATGTACATTTTTATAATCAGAAAAGCTTACTTAAGGGAATGTCAAAGTACTTTTTTGATAATGTAATAAATAAATTTTTTTATGAATTTTAAAAATTTTGTATGGTGAAAGTAAGCAAAAAATGCTAATTTTGAAAATTAAAAAAAAAAAAAAGGACTTAAAATTTCTTGAAAAGCCTCTGACATTCTATAAATGCACCTCTTCTACATAAAAATTAGAAGTTTTATCAAAATCTGACAGGTGATTTTTGAGATTTTCTTGCCATAGTGAAGCAAAATGTCAAAAATATTTTTTCAGAGAAAAATGGCTTTAAAGTTTTTAAATTATTGAAGTTTCTGACTGAGTAACATTCTGAAAATACATTTTAATTGATCTAAAAATATTTTTTCTTCAATATAATTAATTTGTAGCTATTATTGACATGTTTTAGTATCTAAAAATGTAAAAAAAAAAATTGTTTTTTTTTAGACATAGTGCATTTTTTTCGCCCCATACCCCTTTGAACTAAAAGTTGGGGGTGGAAGACATTATCTGATTTTTACAAATTTACATTTTTACAATCAGTAGGACCATAGGCAACTTTTTGAATATGTTTCATATTCCCAACTCCAAAAAAAAATTTTTGACCCACCCTAATATATATATATATATATATATATATATATATATATATATATATATATACCTGTGCCACCATGCAAACATTCGATGTCAATAATTGCTTTTGTAACAGAAAATTAGGTTAATGATAATACCTGGGTTCGATTACGATTCCAGCAGGAAGTACCGAACACAGTGACCTATATCATTGGTCTCTAACCTTTGTTTTTCGCCGCGTCCCAGGTATGTATGGAGACGGGGATGGGGGACTTTGAAAATTTATATTTTAGATTTTTTCGATTTACAAGGGCACTGCCGCTCACAGCAAGACATCTCCCGGTTTACCTCCCTTACATGGAAAGTCGCGCAAGTCCGAGAGAAACAAACCACAGTCAAAAAAGAGAAAATAATTTAATGTCACTTGGGCGGCCCAGTACCGTTAGATCCACGGTCCTTTACCGGGGGTTTAGGGACCACTCGCTCTATACGACTGTATAAATCTAAACAAACCAAACATCTGCAGGTAAACAGTAGTTGATAGTACTTGAATTCTCAATGTTAATACACAAACATTTACGTGGATTAAATGACCTTTGCCAGAGATGTTGATCTGACAATGACAACAGGTTAATCCAATGTCTAGGTCAACGTCTGCAAGTTGGTATCATGGTTAGTTAGATCTTTTAGAAGTGATTCCAGGAGCTTAATCTAAGGCTGCCTCTGAGAGAGAGAGAGACAGAGAGTGAGAGAATGAGAGAGTCAAATATATATATATATATATATCATGATTTGCCTTTATACTATGTGAGAGAGAGAGAGAGAGAGAGAGAGAGAATGAGAGAGAGATAGAGAGAGAAAGAGAGAGAAAGAGAGAGAGAGAGAGATAGATAGAGAGAGAGAGAGAGAGAGAAAGAGAGAGAAGGTATTCACTCAATAATGGTTGACTTTTGCCTAATTGCAATGTTTGCCACCAACTGGCTTTTAATTTGTCAACCTTAAGTATTCTGTGCTAAAGTTTCAATAGCGTCCTTTGGTTTTTTATGTCAGAAGGTCATATGCATATATTAATCTACCGACTTATATAATATCCCTGATATACTTTATTAATTACAATTTCTTTGTGTGTAAAGTCTACGCAACCAAACTCAATAAAGAATGTTTATATTTCAAAATGTTCGCGTCCTATTGGCCTAGTTTTAAAAAAAAAAAACAGGTAAAAAAATGAAATATTTACATTTTACCTTTTCAATTCATTCAAATTTGTCGCCACAACCACCAACATGAACATTTTTATCTGTGATACTACAAGTCTAAACAATACGCTTTTTTTATACAATTTGCCTTTTAAAATATTTTATTAATTGTATTCCTTATAAAAAGTATTTTTGCCTTAGAATATTTCACATCAAGAAAAAAAAAAATTCATATACGAATAATAAAGGTCGTACAACAGCTATGCAGGAAATGATACATAACATTACCACATTAATTTACATCCGTTTTAAAAATCAATAATACATTATTATTTTTTTTTTGGTAAAATTTGTTTGTGGATATGACATATGTTATCATGTTATGTTTAATTTCGCACAAGACTAACCGGACATCAGTCCACTCAGTAAAACAAAAAGTTGATCAGGCATTGGCTAATATTACACACAGTGTAGAGCTATGTGTTAGTGTCTGCATGGTTCAATGAACAGTATCCACAGTGGACGGGTTGAGGGTGGTGGGGGAAGCAGTGTTAACTGGACTTGTCGGTTGAGCTGTCCTCTTATTTTTTTACCATGTGCAGCTGTTTCGTCCATTTGTAAAGTTGTTCGTTGAATCAATTGTGATATTTCTACTTGGATTCATTCACTTTGTATTAAGGAGAAAGTGTTTTACAAAGTGCATTTAATTTTTTTTCTTATTGTATTATTTTGTTGAACGGAGGTTAATTGTATGTGTGTAGTTTATGGAAATGTCTGTGTTATTTGTTACAGAAGGCGAAAGGCTTGTTTAGCCTCGCATAGACACGTATTAGACTTGTAGTCCATTAAATCATAATTTATAAATAGTTTAATTTACATAAAGCCATCAGATGACAGTATAACACAGCTCATAAATTAATTACAGAGATACTTTCTAGAAGTCTTATCAAGTGTTCCTTGGATATTTCTATTTGGATTTTTCAGGATATTTTCTTTAAATATAAATAGGTTGGTCAGACTGTATTATTTTTAGGTTTTAGTTTGTTATAAATGATTTTATTTTTTTTTTTTTTTTGGTTTTACTCCTACAAATGAGCGAAGGTTACTTGGATATGTTTAGGCTTAAGGAAATATTGTTTTCAGTAAATCACTACATGCTATACAATACGTATAAGTCTCTCTCTTTAAAGACATATTTTAAGCAAATTTAAACTTTGCAGAATTAATTTTAGACTTAAACTCCATTAAATCAAATGCCATATGAACTGTAACATGCATGCATTCTGCAGAGGATTTTAAAACACAAATATTGATTTTGAAGTTCTCAGTGAATGATTATTTCTAAAAAGGAAAAAAAAACACAAACTAACAAAAAGAGAAGCTTTCCAATTAGGGTGTCAGCTCCACGATCCAGCCATGTTCCAGCTGCATCTTCTAGCTATACGTTATGGATATGTTCCAGCTACATCTTCCAGCTCTACGTTCCAGCCAAATTTCAGCTGCATCTTCCAGCTCTACGTTCCAGCCATGTTCCAGCTGCATCTTCCAGCTCTACGTTCCAGCCGTGTTCCAGCTGCATCTTCCAGCTCTACGTTACCACCATGTTCCAGCTGCATCTTCCATCTCTACGCTCCAGCCATGTTCTAGCTGCATCTTCAAGCTCTACGTTACGGATATGTTCCACCTGCATCTTCCAGCTCTACGTTACAGCCATGTTCCACCTGCATCTTCCAGCTCTACGTTCCAGCCATGTTCCAGCTGCATCTTCCATCTCTACGTCCCAGCCATGTTCGAGCTGCATCTTCCAGCTCTACGTTACGGATATGTTCCACCTGCATCTTCCAGCTCCATGTTACAGCCATGTTCCAGCTGCATCTTCCAGCTCTACGTTCCAGCCATGTTCCAGCTGCATCCTCCAGCTCTACGTCAAGGATTTATTCCAGCTCCATGTTTCACCTCCATGTTACAGCTCCATGTTCCAGACACACACACCTAGATCTCAACCTGCCCAATGAAGTCAGCCGTAAGGTATGACAATTTTTATTATTTCAATTCTTGCATGCATCTTGATTTTGCACAGGTTGCCTCATGATTATTTCAATAAAGATTTAAAATTTACCATTTACCCCCTTTACATAACTTTGTCAGTTGAACTACATAGCATCTAGTCCCTTCCTCCAGTCTACCAATTTTATTTTCAAAATTATGTTTATTTTTATCAAATTAACCATCCCTCCATCCATTATTTCTTTATTCCTTTGAAATAATTTATTAACCTTTTTCCTTTATTCTATCATTTCTTTATTTCTTCAAACTGTTATCACTATTTAACCCCCCCCACATACTATCATATACATATTTCTTATAATTATTATTTATATCTACCCCCCAAATACTATCATATAAATATTTCTATATCTACCACCCTCCCCGAATCCCCAAATTTATATATTTTTGTTTAAATGTTTTCATTTTCTCAATGCTGCAGATTCCCAACCAGCCCCGTAGCGTGAAAATTCTACAGGAGGGGCCTGGCATTCTACAGCAGGGGCCAGGCAATAGCTGGGGGGGGAAGGTTATACATTTTACTAAGTAGAAACAATAAGCAGGGGGGGCAGACAAAACGCAGGGGGGCCCAGCCCCCTGCCCCCCCCCCCCCGCACGCTACGGGCCTGTTCACAACATATATTTTATTTTTGCTAAATGTTGTATTTACCTTATTCCAGCTACTCTCACCCCGGCCATATATTTAATTTTAAAATATTTTCCTTGACTTACAATTATTGATTTATTTCCTCAAAATGTTATTGATATCCTCAATCCCAAAATGTATATATTTCTTCTAAATGTTATCTTTATTATTTTTTTCTAATTTATACCATTTAAGAATGTCTTCTTTATGATACCATTATTTCAATTCCACCAATCATACCTTTTTTTAATTCTTGAAAAGTTTTCTTTGTCTAAGACCCTCACAATCCCACGAATCAATATTTTTTTTTTAAATATTATTTTGTATGCTTCATTGTCCATACATATTTGAATCCACAGAAAGCACCAATTTACTTCCCCAAACCTTAATCAATATCTCAATCCCTTTCATCCCAACAATTATTTATTACTTACAAATAGTTTCCTTTATCTACCCCCTCTGTATTTACCTCCATGACAATTATATCATGTACAACTTCAAAATGTTACCTTTATCCAACCTATATGTATTACCTCCATGCCAATTATATCATGTACTTCTTCAAAATGTTACCTTTATCCACCCCATCTGTATTTACCACCCCCCAACTGATTTCATCAAAATTTATTTTTTTTATCTATGCCCCCGCCCAATCCCAATATTTACTTTTTTTTGTCTAGACTTTACCGATATCTCAATACTCTATAGTCCACGTTACCGATATCTCAATACTCTATAGTCCACGTTACCGATATCTCAATACTCTATATGTCCACGTTACTATTTATTTCTACAGAATATTATATTTATATCCCCGAATCCCACTATTTACTTATTACTTCAAAAATGTGTTCTATGTATCCGTACCCACATTTACATAATTACAAATGTTTACCTTATCTTAAGTTCCCCCCCCCCAGTCTTGCCACAAATTATGTAGAGTGCATTTGATTATTACTTTCCGTATTGCTGTCCAATAAGTACAACTGTTATATTTAAAGACATATCATGCTGAATAGGTAATAACTGAATATTTCTTTGAATTTCTACTCAGGCTATGATAGTAGTCCTATCAGACAAAGTTATCGTTTATCTAGCTACAGTATACTTAGTTCATTTTATTTAATGTAGTTACAAGAGATCAGAGCAGATATATTTCTTCGTTTGATATTGTCGTTTATTAAGTAAGTTTATATTTAAATCAGTTTTTAAAAATTTGTGTGACCTCACCATTGTTAGGTTTAAATAAACTATAAGACTTTAATTAACGCTGACCTTTAAACCCAAGATGACGTATTTCCTGTAATATCTTGAGAATCTTACATATCATCTCGCATTGTAAGCTTGCATCAATAAAAAACAAACAAATTTTCATACAGAGAAATCTGAAATTATTTAAGTTTCTCTTGCCAGTGGCGTAGGGAAGGGGGCAAGGGAGTTGCATCATTCACAGGGCAATACTAACGCCAAATGGCATATACTAATTATATGGTTTTCGAATGGAGATGGGGCGCTAAAAAGTATTGTGCCTCGGGCTCGAGTTCAGCTCGCTACGCCTCTGCAGCCGGTATAGCTGAAAATGATATAATTTATAATTATAAATATTAAACTATTTTTACACGCAGTTCAGGTATAGTTAATTAGCGATTTGAACTATTCTATGTGTTGTCAGGTATATCAATATAGTGTATATAACTAATGCACTTACATGGTCTATTCACAATATTGATACATATAAGATTTAAATGCACTTAGATGGTCTATTCACAATATTAATACATATACGATTTAAGTCCAGCTTAAAAGTTTTTACATTACAAAAGATGTCGATCGATACGGATTGAAAGACTGAAGATTTAAATCTGTTTGTTTGTATGCTAATAATATTTATACAAGAAGTTGGGCTAATGCACAGACACTTTTCTTTTTTACGTATTTTTTTTTGTATGTGGCTAAGCCATTAAACTGCACAGTGCTACTACTACAAATATGTGTTTGGATGTAAATGAAATGACGCGTTTTTGTGTATGCCTTGTTTCAGTCTTCGAATTTGAAGTATTTCACTGTGTGTACTGTCTATTAACTTCTAAATCAAAACAGAACAAAATAATACCGAGGTGAAGTTTTTCTGTTGAATGTATCCGGCTTGATCAAACGAAATCAGTTGACCAGCTCAATTACTATCAAACAACTGTGAATTTTTTGTAACTAATATTCTCAGAACACAGATGAGGTGTTTGTATTATAAATGATGACCTACTAATTTATCTCTTCCATGGAAACACTGGAAACACGAGATGCATTCATCTGATCCAGGTTTACACGTTCCAGCTAAATAATAATTGGAACACAACTAATTGCAGTTTAGTCCAAAAACTATATTTGTCACAAACTGAAAAGAATTAAAAGAAGTTGAATAGACCAAAGTGTTTTCACGATTTATTGTCATATTTCTAGAACTTAATATTATAACTAAACAAAATCACTGCTCATCGAAGATCAATGTGATAATGATTTGTATGCATGTTATCACATAAAAAAAACAACAACATATAAATCGATGTACTCATTAAGAAATGCATCCTGGTTATTAGGACATGCCCAAGCACTATGCTGGCATGTATATACAAGTAATGTTTGACGTGAGTAAGGGAGATAATGGGGGAGAAGTTAAAGAAATAAGAGAAGGAGGTACACAATAAAAACACAGATGGACATTGCAGTGAATGGTAACGGTCAATAACTGAGACCGGTGGTGACACGCGGAGTAGAGGAATGGGAAATGTTGTTAGAGAGTTCATTTAGTGGATAATAATTTCCTACGGTGTAGATACATGTATTGTATTCTTGGATATTATATGAAGATGCTATTTATTGGTGAACTCCTCAGCTGTTGATCATTTCATTCTAATTATATGTTAATTCTGATCTGTAAATATCACGTATTAAAGTTCATTTGTAAATTCTCGTATTCTATAGGGAGTTTTATCGTTTTATTATATTTCGAATGCAAATGGGATACGATACCAATCTTTATAAGGGGACGAATGGTCGTGTGGTCAAGCACTCGACTGTCGACCTGAAAGTCCCTGGCTCGATCTTTCGTTAGGACCAATGGACATTTCGGATCATGGCTAAAGTCCCCGATATATCTCCCGTGGTGCCTCCATGGCCAATGCGCTATCGGCTATGATGGGGATGAAATAAGGGCAACATAAAAACCGTCCCATTAGTGGTTACAGGGTATAATAGATTTCAGCTCATCCTTACAGGGACTTCACACACACCAATCTTTATAAGTTTAATACAATCTTAAACAAGGAACAAATATATTTACTATTTGTACAATCAGCAACTGGTAGTGACTTTCACAGCCAGATGTACATAATCCCGACTGGGCATCACACAGTCCATTCAGACAATTCACGTTACACACAGAGGTGCAGTTATTGCCCCAGGTTTTGTTTAAACAAGCTGAAAAAATATAATTAAAAAATAAACAAACATTTAAAATTGAATAGATTAAATGTACTTATGTCAGGTGCGGCTTAGTGTCGATTGATTGCCTGGAGTACAAAAAAGACGCGTAGGTCATTGAAAAGAGATCATGATTATTGGTTAATTTCTTGTTATCATCGATTAATTACAGTATTAAACGAATTAGAGCCTTAAAATCAGTGAAAAAAATAAACGAACTATACAATCATCTATTAGTAATACATATTTATTACTATTAATGTTTTGTGAAGACTTACAATTTTTACAGAATGTACTGTGATAACCAGGGTAACAAATAAATCATGAACCATTGACAGCATCACACTTTCTGTGTGTGCAAGAGATTGAGCAATTGAACCTGCAGTTATGATCATATTGACTTTATTTGCATGCTGAAATATAGAAAAAATAAAAAAAGTCAAAATCTTAAGAAAAAAAACAAACTAAGTTAATTAGCTTGAGCTCTTAACGCCTATAAAAGATGTCAAACTATAAAGACCAACTATATCGAAGCCGAGATAATGTGTTAAACGTGAACCAACGCGCATCATGACCGGTTTCATTTAAGGGCGGTATGTAATTAAAAACGTTAAGATAACCAGTGATACTCAACATAAATGAACTTTAGAAGTTTGCCTTACTGCGAACAGCCCACGATTTTTTTAAAGCTCTCTACAAAAAAATAAATAATAGTTTATCTTCTCCTTAGGTCCATGTCATGAGGTATTTACCGTACTTACCAATAGAAAACATTCTTGCATCTAAACAAATTAGGTAAATGCAATCGGACTAACTTACACATATTACAAACAGGTGGGTTGGTAAATATATATATATATATATATATATGTTGTTGTCAATATATAACTAACATTTACATACGGGCGTCCATCTAGATATGTAGATTATGCAATTATTACATAAAAAAATGTATAGTCATGCGAAATCTTTAAGTGTGCAAATTGAAATCTTCTCATTAAATAAAAAAAAAAAAAAACCCACGGTTCACAATTGAGCTACAATATTTGCAGACACAAACACACACACATACACAGAGAGTCGAGTCAATTTAAACACACATACACACACGCACACACACACACACACGCATGACTTCAGTATATTAGACAGACAAGATAGGGCCATGCCGCAGACATGGGCGTATTCCCAACATTTAAAAAAAATGTCATAAAGTTGTTACAATAAAACTGAACTAAATTACCTGAAAGTTTATTACATTAAAGTATAATAAAACTAAACAAACAACAAATGTACCTCAAACCTAACCTCTAACAGCAGAAAGTAACAAATGTGCAACTTGCTTCCTTTTTCCTGATTGTTCTAAATATCCCAGTTGTTTAACTATTTCTGTCGCATTTTCAGCGGAAATCGGCAACCTTTTATATGTATGTGTCCATCTAGTTTCACATAGCAAAGGAACGTTTTCTTCACTGAATAATTTCTCAGAAAAACACTATAATTGACTTAATGTTTCCTATAGTGTTTCTTTCATTATTCACATTATTTCAATCGTTCACGACAAGATTTAATGTATGTGAACTGCATTGTACAATTGCTGCTTTAGGGTATTTTTTTTCGAATGATTGCTTGCACTGCTCCTTCTTTTCTTGACATTGTAGAACATCCGTCTTATCATTGACCAACAATACTTGTACTATTTAATCAGGCCCGTAGCGTGCGGAGAGGGGGGCATGGAGGCTTGGCCCTCCCTGCGTTATTGCTGGCACCTCTGCTTGTTTCCTCTACTCTAGTAAAATTTATTTCCTGCCCCCATCCCTTGCTATTGCTTGGCCCCTGCTGTAGAATGACTGGCCCCTGCTTTAGAATTTTCACGCTACGGGGCTTATCTAATCCAAATTCTATTGAATTTGTAATTATGGTGTTCTTTGACAAATCTAACACCAAGTGACATATGCTCAATTCCTGAAATTATATTGTCTCGTACGCAAGTATAGAAATTGCAACTGAATTATTTTCTTCACGAACAATGTCTTCACGCAAGAGAGACCAACACATTTCGATCATAGTGCTTTGTGTAGTTTTTGACAGGCCCACTGGCAGAAATTTCGGGCCCCTGGGCAGGGCTATCGTGATGATAATACCAATTTCAAAAGTTGATTTACCAGCTCAGTCCGGGCCCCTAACACTCGCCCTAAAAGTCACCGGGCCCAATGATGTTACAAATTTGAATGAATTAAATTTACATATGCCAGGTGCGACTTTCGGTCGGTTGATTACCGGGAGTAGAAAAATACTTGTATGTCATTGGGCACTGTTTCCCACCTGTTATATATTGAAATCTAGCCTCTCTACAGCTATTAAATAACAATACCTACCTTTTTGACATTCAGACAACAGGTAGCTTTCTCCACAACCAAGGGAACATGTTCCAATCTGAGCATTACATGATCCATTCAGACAATGAACGCTGCATGGAAATGAGCAATTGTTTCCCCAGTAATTATTAGGGCATGATACAAGTTATAAAAAAAAATAATATTAATAAGGTTTAGAAATCAATATGTTAGCTATTTAAAAAAAAAAAAAGAAATAGAGATGGGCTTAGCAGCACTTGGGTCGGGGTCACAATACCGATCCCTTTTTCCGAAACCGGTATTTTCGATATTGAAGCTTTTCGAATACCGTGTATCCAACAAGTAGCTTTCGTCAAGATTTGAGACTAAATGTAATGATATGTCAGTTACAATTACTAGGCTAAGATTAAAAAAAAAGTCATTTAAGTCACTTTGAATGTTTATGTTAAAAAAACCATTTCTCACACAAGCCCTTTTATACAATCATAACTTTAAACAGTACACAGAAGATTGTCATACTAGAAACAGCCTACACTTTGATAAAGATTCTCTCCATAAAATAGTTTCATCGTCTTGTTAAGTACCTGCCATGGACTATTTTACTGAACTTACCAAAAGTAAACATACTAGTTTCTACACAAATAATCTTATTGTAAATGCACTAGGGTCCGGCAGGGTTCGTTGCGCGCAGAGGCTGAGCGACAGGATAATGCTGCCCTGAAAAGAACAAGGCGGAAGCGGAAAAAAGAACAGCTACAACAACAACTACATCAACCATCTATTTTCAAGTGCGACAAGTGCGGCAGGGATTGGGACTCCCGAGTCGGACTACACAGCAACTCTCGGCGGTGTTTGTATACTCAACTCAGCTACACCATCGTCTCTCGAGACGGACGGATGCCGACGACGACTAGGGTGGACTCACGGATATTACAAATTTGTGGGTTGGTAAAGCCCAAACAAGTCGTCTGTATAGGACACCATCAACCATCAGCAATACATGATTCTGAACACTTGGTGTCACATTGATTTGTACATTCCATTCACAGAGTCATCTTGGGCAATCTAGTGAATAAATTAAATGCATTGAATAATAAATGCTACAAATATTTTTTTCCCAAACGCATTTTTAATGCTGACCTTTGACTGATTATTTGGTATTTACTATATATTTATTGAATGCTGGCCGATAACTATTTTATAAGCTATCTTCTAATTAGAGTTTTAGAAAACAAAATATGGGCAACATTATCATTGTAAATTTGTCCAGTGGGCCGGGCCGAAAGATATTGGAGTGTTAACATGAATAATATAAACTAAATGTAATGGCCATAACATAAACCAGTGCTCCGCAAAATTTATGTGTTCAAGGTACACCTATCAAATCAAAAAAAAAAAAAATGTAGAGGTATACGAAAGAAAAAAATCAATGACAATTTAATATTTATTTATTACTAAAATCAATATACCTAATATGAAAAGATGGTTGGTGAGAAATGTGAGCCTTTTTAACTTAGCACAGGCGATCAAAATTTGGAGCAATCGTTGATAAGTAAAGTAAAAGTAGTAAAGTTCCCTTCTTAGCCCTAACGGGCCATCGGGGCAGATGAAGTGTAGAATTCATCTGTTTCTATAAACTCGGCATATTAAGGGATTGTGTGGTTAGCACAACGTCCAGCCGCCTTTACTTCCCCAACTTAAGTCAGTTACCCATTTAAAGCTGGGTGGACTTGTGGGACGACTTTGCACCAAATTTCACCTGGAAAAATTCCAAGGGCCTCACCGAGGATCGAATCCAGGACTCTCAGGTTGACAGTCGAGTATCTACACAACTCGGCCATCCGTCCCACTAATCGTTGAAAATACTGCTCTCATCTCTTCATTGATCGTCCTCAAGAGCTCTCTTTGTTTCGTTTTAATAGTAGTTAAAGTTGAAAATCCCAATTCACACAAGTAGGTTGTGGCAAATGGTGATAAAATTGCAACAGCACGCCCTGAAAGCAGTGGATACTCATTTTTTATATTCAGCCATAAATGTGCTACCTCTACTTCGAAAAATGTTAGTTTTAATGTCCGATCAGTTTCTAATTCCATGAATTCTTCCTGCTCGTTTATTGGTAAGTGTCCAAAGGAAATGTTATCCGAGAATGGATTCCGTACCCAGTCCATAGGTTGCAGGTCACACTTATGTAAATGATACAACCAGGGAGTGACAGACAAAATAAAAAAAAGCGTTTTTGATTAAAACGTTTATAAGGCCGACTTTGGCCCTCGGGCCGTAGTTTCCTCATGGCTGGTCTAGACTAAAACAAAATAAAACCATTAAATAATAATATTTCATCACCTCCATATATTTCAACCTCACAAAGTGATATGACAGGCCAACTTTCTCCTTGTGCTATATGTCTTTGACTTATATTTACTTGTGATATAATACCGTTGTTGACACCTTTAATAATATATATATATATATATATATATATATATATATATATATATATATATATATATATATATATATAGTCCGTATTTTCATATTGATCATAGTAATTAAAAGCAATCTGATTTTGTGAATTTAAGGCACTCAGATTAAAATAATCAAGTTTTTTTGGGCACCATGTACAGTCATCACCTAAAAATACGCAATTGTTTCTTTAGAATATAATTACATTATTGTATTTAAAGTATTTTATTTTTGTTCATTTTTTTTTAAAAGCCTAATTACCATGATTCAGTAAAGTCTTTTTAAAGACTATTTCACATCTGATAAAATACAGCATATTTTTTATACAACTTTAAATTTACTTAAATTATTGAAATAAAACTAGTATTAGAATTTTTTTTTTACTTCTGTTATATATAACATATCGCTGTACAGCTATAGAGTTCTGAAGTTGTACTTTCCAATATGGATACATGTCTCCAAAGTCAGTATGTGCACGGTGTGAAATATCTGCGTCAGTATTTCCATTTAATGCCATATTAACGGCACTATCGATAAATTTAGTATGTTGTTCAGCGTAGCCTTTAAAGCCACATTACGAACTGCACATGTTGGAGGTTTAAAGCTAACATCTTGACTTTTTTTTTTAATTATTGCGAATGCAGAAAATTAAAAACGAATCAAACCCTTTCAATTTAAAAAAAAAACGAAGTAATAATAACATAATGTGTTCTTAAAAATCAGTTTTTTTGTTTACAAAAAATTATTTATTATAAAAGACATGCTCTAGTCAATTTCCAAACATATTTCAATGAATGTACGAAACAATTATTCATGTGTGACATGAGACACACGCTTTCATTGAGATATTTAATACATTTGTCATTCATTTTTTAAGATTATATTTAATTCAGATTAAAAAAAAAAATCACATACCACCACTAATACCAAGCTCACAGATTGATCTGACAATGTCACCAGATATTTTAAACTGTTGAATAGAATTTTGAAGTTTACATTGCATATCTACAACGTTGGCATCTATCCACAAGAGTTTCTGGTTCAAACATATTACTTCATTAGATAGCATTGTCTTTTTATAGCTAATAACTACATTTTGACTTGCTGAAAATAAAAGATGTCTACTATTGCCATAAACACACACAGATAAATACATAAATATGTATATATACAGTGGTATTTTGACATGTTTCTCTTCTAAATATAAGAAAAAAATAGAGTTATGAGCTGGTCGGCCTGCTGCACACGACTCAGTATACTAGAGTGTCTTGCATTTTCCCGCGCCTCAGACAGTGTGCTTGTTTGCCTCGCTGTCGAAGTATCTTTGATAAGTTGTGCTCGCGTGTTGTGATCAAATATCTTTATATAGCCATGGGTCTAAACAAAGTGAATCGAAAAATTAGTGCTCAGAACAGGCTCGAACGCATGAAAAATTATGCGCAAGGTGTGCGTTTGTCTAGACATGGCGAAGCAGTACTGACGTAGTATTTCAATGATTTGTACTGTGCTTAAACATGAGTCGGTAAAGGGTGTAACACCAGCTAAATGGCGTTTTAATAATTTATATGCACCTCCACCATCTTATCTACCCTACACCTCCACCAATATTTTTCAGCTAATGAACATGTAAATACACTCAATAAAACAAATTACGTTCTTTACACTTTTTAAAAAAATTTTTGTGACAATATTCGTCATTATAAATACAAATTTCTTATTTAAAAAAGGTAACAAAAAACAACTGGGGTGGCAATTTTTGGGCTTGACGAACGAGAAACCTATATCTGAAGTTGAGATATACCCAGAACAATACCCCGTTAAAATCGTGAAGATATCAGCTCGGTTTATCAACCTTAGAAAACATCAAGATGATACAGCAACAAGACATAGGCGTTTCTTTCTTGATTTGCCCCCCTTTTGAGTGATGAGAATCTGACCAACCAGAGCGATGGACATAAGCAATGACTGAAATTTACAAAGTGATTTAACAGTGAAATTCTGAATCGTCATTTTCACTTGCCTGTGTAGTTTTAGTGAAGCTTTGACTGCTGAGTTTGGAACAAGACATAATCTTTTATGGCTACGAAAACAAGTTACACAGATTAGTCGAATTTAAAACATTTCGTAACTACTACAACGAGATCCCACGACTGAACGTCTGCAAGTGCGCAAAAGCATACCTGGTGAACAACCTGGTTGCTACGGGGGCGACCGCGATCCTCTCCACCCCATTTACTGTGGCAATCAGCCTCATCAACCTGACAAAAGACTTGCTCCTAACTAGCATCCGCGGCAGGTTTGTTGCGTGCACAACATGAGGCTTGTCATCGTCATATCTAAAGAAGGCTGTATCCTTAGCAGCATTGTCTGGGACTTTGAAATCTTTGAGATACACATATCATGGGAGTATATTAGACAGCCAAGACAGAAGCATACAAGAATGAAGAGAACGAGATGATTGACGGATAGATTTGAGGGAGGGGGGGTGTTATAATATTCACCGATATGTGGTGCGCTATGAAAGAAAATTCCTGTGGACCAACACACCGTTTAAATTTACTATTGAAAGCAGTGACTGTGTGACGTAGGAACAGCAAAGTAGTGATGTTCAAACAGGCAGTGGCCATTGTAAATGTTGATGGCAAATAGATTATTAAATGCTGTGTTTTTATTTAAACTACGCCTGTGCTGTTGTGATTATTTACTTTAAAACATTTATTAAAAGACATTTATGTAAAACATTAAGTTTTTTGTTTTAGGAACAGTCTCAAAGTAAATGTGCATTATGACCAATAGCTATCACATACACTGGTCTTTCACAACCAATCTCATCCACGTGAAAGGGTAGGACTTGTACCCCCTTGACCTCCGGTGATCGAAGACCTAAGTCATTAATACATGTTGTATTATCTCCATCAGTTAGTATGGACGAATATTGCGGTGGTTTGAATGTACCGTTGTTGGCTATATTTTCTAAACACCAATCTTAGAAACAAAACATTATTAATAATGAAGACAAATAAAGATTATTTGAATATTCATAAGATAAACATGATATATGTCATTAAATGAAAGCATTCGATTAAATAAACAGCATTTATTAATGACAATAATTTAAAATAAATTTAGTTTAAAAAAAAACAAAAACTAACCATGTTTATTGAACTACTTATGAAATAACGTTATTAACAATATTTTAAGTGTATCAAAACAGTTTAAACTAAGATAAAGGAAGAAGTCATGATACAATGTACTTACGGTATTGACATTTAATACCAAACCAACCACTGATACATTTTCCATTGTTTGAACAAAAACCTTCAGTGTCACACCATGTCGTACAGTGACACCGTAAGGTATTGTTTGGTTCAAACCAGACAGCGGCTATATATAAATAAATTTAAATTTATGAATAAAATTATTATTTCTAAAAGCAATCACACGCACCCACAAATATGTATTATCGTTATATCGTTATATTTTAATCTTTTCGAGCTAACCAAGCGCATTGCATTAAAAAAATATATTTTTATTCAATATTATGTAATACATTGTGCTTAAATATTATTGAAAAAAAAGTCGTGTTTTGTTTTTAAGGTGAATTAGTTGACATACATGTGAATAAGAAAGCAGGAAAAAAATTCGCTAATAAAAGATATCAAATAAACACCCAAGGTGAAACCAGTTCGAAGTCATGGTAAACAAATCCAAATTATAAGAACAAAATGTAAGATAGGAAGAATTAAGTAGTCGAATTGAACTTGCGCGTCGGTGCTGTATGGTGCCACACCAACTTGCCTCTGTGCTACAAAATGGCATAATGAAATACCGGTATTCATTGGTTACTTATCAGTGCATTTTTACAAAACATAATTTTTTTTAATGTTTCGTTTTGATTTAACATTCTGATAATTAATTACTGTTCAAACCAATAAGTCTAAGGTATTAGTGTTGACGGGTTAAAACGTAATTTGTGACGTGTGAAATGTAGGTCATTTCTGCACATTAGGTAGGCCTAGCTGGTATTTTAGGTAGGTGGCAGAAATTAGCACCCATATCTTTACCTTATGGTGTTTTGTTTGGTTTGGTTGGTTTGTTCGCTGGTTTGTTTGGTTGGTTTGGTTAGCTTGCTTGGTTGGTAGTTTGGTTTAGTTTGATTTGATTTGGTTCGGTTAGTTAGCGTTGACTGGTAAAACGTTGGTTGGTAGTTTGGTTTAGTTTGAAAAAAAAAAAAAAAAACTTTCAAAACCTAAAAAGACTATACATTTTCAGATAACTTGCAATAAGAACTAACATCTTTTTATGAGACAAACTAAAGTATTATATATAGTAGACAAGTAGGGTTGTTGATTTAGACTATATGTTCATATAATTGGCATCCTAATAATAATGCGTATGTATTATTGGCCTTTACATTATTTTACTTCTGGCTGTTATGGTTACGCGTAAGAGATTCTCAAACTTTCAGCAAATATTTCTAGACAATCAGTTTTTCTTTAGATATATTTTTCTCCAAATGTTAACTTTTTTTTTCTTATTATCATAGCTTAGAGATAAAAAAAATGGTTAAAGATAAGTGGATACTTTATAGTCATGTGTGCCCTCCAGTTAGTGGCTCGCTAACAATTAGGGAGCCCTGCCATTACATGTGTAAATGATTCGATATAAATGCCATCATTTGTCCGTCACATATGCTCCTTATTTAACAAGCTAGTTCACACAAAAACAGATGTTTCACCAATAATTTCATACACTTTGTCATCTCTTAATTCCAGTCTGTAAGTGGTTTCGTATTCATGGCTGTCCACATTGAAAATGTCCGGTTGGTTATAGACTTGTTGTTTACATTTCTTATTACTTGACCATTTACGTCGTAAGTAGACACTCACACAAATAACGGCCTGAACAGCCAGGAGGGACAAAACACCAACGCAGACACCAATACCAAAATACTTTTGCCAAGAATGTTCATCGGTGCTTTCTGTCTCGTAAGTTTTTAGTAAGTGACAAAAAGAAATATTACATTAAAACAGTGTAAGCCATTAACAAGTATATAAGAAGTATCGCTGTTTTCATTATTTTAGGGCATCTTTCATCTACTGTCACATTTAGCACAATATGATATATTGTTACATTTAGCACACCATTATCTACTGTTACATTTAACACATCATGAATCAATATTATAAATATTCTTTTAACATTTTTTTTTATACTTTTCGCACAAACTCAATGCTCTTCTCTCTATCTCTTATTTATTCCCTCTCCATTTCGCGATATGCTCTGTCAATAACATTTGGTTTTGAGAAATTGTATAAGTATATTCAAGATATTAACCTATCTAAACTGTTTTATGCAACATTCATTTTTTTCTCCTCCTTTGATAATAACTGGGTTTTAAGGTCAAAAGCCAATTAAATTTACATGACAAGCAACTAGCATATGTGTATCTCATAAAGTGTTTTAATTACATCTAGGAAATGAGAACAAAGAAAGTAGTACGCATTCTATTCAATATGAATTCAGTTCATGTAACTATCTCTTAAAATACATTTTATCTTAGAATCAAGTATTGTTATAGTTTAAAACCTGCATTAAACAAAAAAAATTAACACACCATAGAAATACAATATGTTACATTTATTTAGAACTGTTAGACTCACATATATTGCAATAAGTGTAATGGTAACCTTGGATACAAGAGTAACATTCACCAGATTCAGGTTTACATGTTCCAGTGAAACAAAAATTGTAACACATGTAGCTACACTAAGTGGCGCAGTCAGGGGGGGCAAGGGGGCTTGACCCCCCCAGAACAAATCATCAATACATGCTTTACGTTATAAAGTTTCTAAATAGACTGTCAAACTGTCTTTTTTCAATATGTGATTCCCCCTCCAGCATTTTTTTCTGGTTGCGCAACTGGCTGCACTTTGTTCCAAATTCATATTTGTCGCAAGCTGAAAAATATAAATAGTTTTAACAAAAACTACATTTACAGAAAAGATTGATATCTTATTCATAAATACAAATCATAAAACAAACAACGTTCTTACGAATTTGTGGGATAAAATAAAATGTGTAAATAGGAAATATAATCACATAATTTTTGTACAGTCAGGAAGCTGATATCCATCTTCACAACCATCGGTACATGCTCCAGTCTGGGCATCACACAGGTCATTCAGACAATGAACGTTACACTGAGAGGTGCAATTGCTACCCCAGATCCTGTTCGCACAAGCTAAAAAAATATAATTTTAATGTTAATAATCGAAATATTAACTACTGCAGCTAAACAAACATGTGTAGCACCTAGGGCAGACTCCCGACCGTCACACCGACCTACTCTTTAGTCAGAAAGTACTATAGTTGTGAGAATGCTGTCCATTGCTGCTAGTAGCAAATCCCTGTTAGATGAGGCTATATTTCTTAGATTCTATAAACCACAAATAAGTCTGCTGTTTTATGGTGCCCTTCTTTCATCCCGTTCATAGCAGATAGTGAAATGAATATGGGTGAACCACGGCAAATATAGTTGGGACTTTTAGACATGACCTGAAAAATCTATTGGTCCTAAGTTGAGAGCGAACAAGATGCCCTTACCTTCAAGCTAAGTACCGCCAAGGAAAGACTACTCTCTATGCTCATTTCAATTTAAGGAAATTATTAAACTTCACAGCAATGTGTAGGTTTTATAAATAGTTTTAATTTTTTGAAGAAAGTTTCAAGTTTTTAGGTTAAATGTTAACTAATAATAAAACATTGTAACTAATATATACTATGGCAGGGGTAGGCACACTTTTGGTGTAGCGGGCCACATTGGGCTTATAAATCATACCGCGGGCTGGAGCAGGATAAGATAAGTAGTGTTAACATGAACTTACATTCGTTTAATGTCATAACAAAAAAAGTCTAGTGATGTGCTTCACTCTGAAAATAGTGGAGTCCGGATTAAACTGTCCATGGCTGTACTATTGTTTTTAGTTTAAATTAAAACAAATTTGATTAAGTTTATTGCTTGGTCTCAGAAACATCAACGTGTTATTAAACCAATAATTCACAATACATCTTATTACTAGTCCATGACATATCAGAGTCACATTCTGCACAGAATTTTTCTTGAAAACCAGGCGGACAACTAATGCAAGAACCATCCACAGCATCACATTTCATATCCGCTGAACAATTTAAGCTGGCAATTATTTCAATGAGGACCATGATCACAAGCTTAAAAAAATATTTAAAAAAAAAACAGTCTTGAAGAGTTAACATTGTGTATGTTTATATGTATTACCAGACAATGATTTAAAGCAAACATGTTTCGCTAATTAAATCATGCTAACCAATTGCAATTACCAAACATAATGGGTCAGTACTTTTAGTATATAGTGTAATAAAGTATTGAAAATCTTCATTAGTGCGTATTGTTCAAATGTAGGTTATGTATGACGCCCCAGTTCAAATCAGTTTCCTACCCACTGTAGTGAGATCTGTGTAAAGATGAGATAAATCCAGTATACCATTTATCCCCCAAATAACCATTGGTGCGATGGACATGGAGGCACTACGGTATACATAGCTGGAAATATTATATAAGGGCACTCACTATATTACCTAATTGGAATATCGGTATTGAGAATTTACTTTTCTTGTATGTTCTACTTTAGCAGCTACGGTTATTTGTTCTGTTCTATACATTTTTTTTCCTATTCTGATGGTAATTTCGTTGTATGCCCCCCCCGTTATCGCAAGTTTATTGTAATACATCATTAAATTATCTAAATATTTTTTTGTTCTAAAAGCAATCTTTCAGTTTTGCCCCCCCACCCACTCCGTCAAAGATGTCAAGATCCGCCCCCTGCTGGCAATGTTTCATTGATGATCGTTGGGCCACGTTAAAACAATTAGTTTAGGTTTCTAGGTACCAAGTTAAAAATATCACAAAATACATTTGACTGATTGACTTAGTTATGCTTCTTTTCTGCCCAAATGACAACACGCAGCCCTCGGAAGACTGTGATGTTGACATGTCTGGATTAGAAAGCTATATACTATAGACATTTAAATGACTCGAAGCAGTACCGTTGTAAGCTTATCTCGCGCCCGGGGAACATAATTCCTTTTTAGCACCCCCCCCCACCCCCGACATCGGAAAACCATATAATATTATCAGTATAATATACCATCATTTGGCGCCCATTTATGAGTAGCGCCAGGGGCATGTCCACCCCTCACTACGCCTCTGACTTGGAGAGGTAATCCTCTGGTAACTTAAAGTGGGTGTAAAATGAAGAAATTTTAGTTTTTAAATAATGAGTGCATTTAAAAAAAAATTACAAGAAAAAATAGTTTACTATAAATAAGTAGATAAATACTAACTAATATTGCATGCTGGTTGGGGGGGGGGAAGTAGCCCCAACAATTCATCTGTATTGCACACCATCCGCCGTCAATAAAACATGAATCTGAACACTTGATGTCACATCTATCTCTATTGTCCGTCCAAATCCGTTTGGGCATTGTTTATTAAAGAAATATCATTAAAGAAAAAAAGCCAAAACTGTAAAATAAAACTGAATAGTTTATATATATATATATATATATATATATATATATATATATATATATATATATATTAGAGCTGCTGTTCGATTAAAAAAATTGATCGAAATTAACGCATGATTAAAACTTTTAATCGCAAATTAACGCATATTTTAATCGACACAATACAATACTTTTGTTTGTATTCAAACCAGTATGTCATAATATTATATCATAAAATTGGCATAATAAACAAGACAGATTAATTTACGAAAGAGTTATAAATTAATTGTAACAGATTTATTAAGCATTAGCACATATGTCTATTGAATTAAATTAATTATTGAGACCAGTTTATTGACATGTATCAATCACGTCAAGCGATGCGAATTGTTTTCTTTTTTATCAACAACAATGCCCAATATGTGTTTTTCTCGTGCCAAACTAATGACGTATGTCAACCTCTGTTCCCCTGTCATATTTTGCAACACTTCGCTGCCACATGTAAGTCTTGTTTACCCTCCACTACCGTAATACCCCCTTCACTTCCCATCCCAAAAAAATACACACGTCATTTATATCTCATATGTGCTTTTTCTTTCATAACATAATAGTATAGCCAGAAAGTAGATGCTCACTTATTATTAACGCGTTTTTTTTATTCCTCCCCCCTTTCCCAACCCAGTTACATTTTTGACACTTAGCAGCCACTCTCTCCCCACAAAGATGACGTTACTTATGGCTTACCCAACCGCAGTACCCCCTCTGTCCCAAAACAAATTACACAAGTTCCATCGTTTCCAAATCATGGCACCTGTCAATCAAGCTTCCTAGCTAAGCCAGATGTTAACTAATTGTATCATTCAAGGTCATACATATGAATTAAGAAATGACAATCCTATTGTTTCAAGGTCATATCGCTGCTATGTAAACGTGACAGTTTCTGTGTTCGGGTTTTTCTTAACTTTTTTTTTTAAATCTTGTCTGATCTGGTTATAGAATTGGGTTATTTACTGATTTTTTTCTGCAACTCTGAAATAACAGGATTTGGGTACAATTTAATGCATATAGGTGTTTGTGTTAAATATGTAATCGCATATTTTTTAAAGCATCAATTGCACTTTAATTGCATTAATCAACAGCCCTATATAAAATATTAAATTTAAATCAGTGTCACAATAATTCTGAAAAACACAACCACTGTCTCGTGTACAGATGTATGTATCAGCCAAGTCTAGACACTGTCTGATTACAGTGTCATGTATATGAAACTATTAGTGCAGCTGTAGCAGACGTGACCGGCAAGATGCTGTATTATCAAAATGCAATACAAAATTATGCGAAAAAAAATGATGATACACAATTTCTAGCATCTCGTTATTTTGATCTAATTATAAACGAGTTATTTATACACTTGTTGTTGTTTTACCTTTAACATTACACTGTAGTACCTTCACCAATACACTACAGTATATAAAGTAAACTAGTGAATGAATTTTTTCTCTTTTTACATCGACCGGGATAGGAGCATAAGGTTTATTGTCGAAGGGTTATATAACAAAAACATCGTCATTTTATATTATGGGGCTTTAGTCGACATACCTGGGGGTGAGGGTGAGTGCGAAATGCGACGGGGTAGGGGTAGTAGATCTACTTCATAAGTGAACAGACCTTAACTTCAAATCATTGAGTAAAATTCTGTTACTTATCGATCTGGTGAATTTTAAGTATTTTGGTCAAATTAACGCATTTAGGTGTTGCGTTAAAAATTTTAATCGCAATTTTTTTTTGACGCGTTAATCGCAAATTAACGCAGTTTAATCAGCAGCCCTAATATATATATATATATATATATATATATATATATATATATATATATATATATATATTTTATATATATATATATATATATATTTATATATATATATATATATATATATATATATATATATATTAATATAGTAATAAAACAAAGATCTGACATTGTCTTTTCTCCTCACAAGACAATAGTCAATGAGTGTAATTAGTCAATCAGTCGAGTTAGACAATGAGTCTAATTAGTCAACTATTCGACTTAGTCAATGAGTCTAATAAGTCAGTAAGTCCAGATGGTCAATAGGTCGAGTTAGTCAATGAGTCAGGTAATCAATTAGTCTCATTTGTCAATGAGTCGTGCTAGTCCATGAGTCCAATAATTAACTTGTCGAGTTAGTAAATAAGTGCAATAAGTAAATAAGTCGAGTTAGTCAATGAGTCTAATAAGTCAATAAGTCGAGTTAGTCAATGATTCTAATTAGTCTATGAGTCGAGTTAGTCAATGAGTCGAGTTAGTCAATGATTCTAATTAGTCTATGAGTCGAGTTAGTCAATGAGTCGAGTTAGTCAAAGAGTCGAATTAGTCAATGAGTCGAGTTAGTCAATGAGTCTAATAAGTCAATGGGTCGAGTTAGTCAATGAGTCTAATTAGTCAATGAGTCGAGTTAGTCAATGAGTCTAATTAGTCAATGAGTCGAGTTAGTCAATGAGTCGAGTTAGTCAATGAGTCTAATTAGTCAATGAGTCGAGTTAGTCAATGAGTCGAGTTAGTCAATGAGTCGAATTAGTCAATGAGTCGAGTTAGTCAATGAGTCGAATTAGTCAATTAGTCGAATAGGGAAACTTAAATAAAACTATCTTCAATCTCTTAAAACGTTTCTTAAAATCGCTGCTTTAGTTCAAATTTGGAAACGAATACTTTATAAATTGAAAAAAAAAATGTTATAGACCTACTAATAGTGAGTCTTATTATGGTTTTTAGCTTTCATTAAATGCAATAAAAACAAGGCGTGAATCTAACAAAGAAATTCAGCCCCCTATGACTGTAATGAGCAGGTATTTTAGTGAAACGGTTTTTTTTTAACTAAGTTGAATAATTCACGTTATTAGACAATTTACTTATTTAACATGAGTCATTTTACCTACCTCCATATATTTCAACCTCGCAAAGTGTTAGATTAGGTTTTTTTTTTCATTTTTAGCTTTATGTCTTTGAAACTGCGCATAGAATGTTGAAGCAACTATAAGCCAGATCAGAATTCACCGTATGTCCAAAAGATTTTATAAAAGCGGAAGACGTTTCTGACCTTGAAATAGCTCTCCAATCTGCTGCTACTACTCAGTCTACAGGAAGCGGCCAATGATTCGTCAGATGTATGTGCAAGAAGAAATGCCAGACTATGAGGTGTCTTTGTGTGAAAAAGAAAATTAAGTTTAATTTACAATGCCATTCTAGTCTTCCCTTCTGCCACAAGTAGCTCATCCCAGTTGTATTCTGCTTGTGTTCACCAGAAACAACATATTTTTACCATTTATCGATTCTTCACTAATTCGTAAAATATGAACATAAAAGATCAAAATGCCAATATACGTGGTGTTTTGTGTGAAAGAAGAACATTAAGTACAGTACAATTCTAAGTGCCGATCCATTCTTATCAGCTGAAGCAAATACTTCAATCTCAGCTCTGCTGTCGTTGTTGTTTTTTTCGGTATGAACATCATATGCTTTATTGTGCATACGTTGCATATTAAAATACGTAATTATCATTAAAGTCTTTTGTTGTTCTGTTTTTCCTGACACTTTGCCCAAACAATACTAGCCATTCTATACATTGCCTAGGCTTAAAACAACCTGGCATCCTATAGAATTCGGGGATTTCACACATTGTCGGAAATATATGTATATATATATATATATATATATATATATATATATATATATATATATTAATAAAGTCGAAATTTTTGTTGTGCTATTTAAAAAAAAAAGTAAATCACATTTACAAGGGCAAATACAAAATGTTACCTTGTGTACATGTTGGTGCGTTACTGAATCCATTACATCCATATGTGCATTTATTTCATTTTTGAAATGTTGCGCTTCGTCTAGTAAACTTTAATGAAAACAATCTTTTTCGGCAAAACGTAAAGATCTTTTCTATTTATAAAATATAGTCACTGGCTATATAGCCATGTATATAACACTTTATCGGCCTCAATATTTTAAGAGTTAAGCTATCTATTCTTGTATATCTATGGGAAAAATAATATTTGAATTGAATTATAATGCAACAGTTTTGTTTTCCATTTTATTCAAACTTTGGCTATCAAATTTGGCGATTTTTTTAACAGCCAATACAATATTTAAAAAATATGTCAAGAGTTAATACCAAGTTATATACTATGGCCTAATTTAAATTTGATGTAAAAAAAAAAAAAAAAAATTGAATTTTCATTTTGGTTAACATAAAATATCTATATTCTAAGAGAATTTTAATATGTCATTAATTTACTTGTTAGCGTCGCTTAAAAGTCAAATGATTAAATGAAATGGAACTGACATTAAAAAGACCTTTTATAGACAGTGTGTAAAGTCCCTGTAATGATTAGATGAAATCTCTTAGTTCTTATAAACCACTAATGGGTTGGTTTTTATGATGCCCTTATTTCATCCCCACCATAGCGGATTGTGCAATTGCCATAGAGACACCACGGGAGATATATCGGGAACTTGAGCCAAGACTTGAAAAATGTCCTTGGTAATCACCGGAGATCAAACCAGGTACCTTTAGGTCGACAGTCGAGCTCTTTACCCCACGACCATTCGTCCACTTTTTAGACAGTGGAGATATTCATTTTTTTAATGAATATAAATAAAATCTAATAAAGAAGACGAGAATTATTATAGAGGGGAATACGAAAAGTATACTGTGTAAATACATTCCTTAAATGCGACTACGTTTTTAGCGCATCTTCGAGAAAAAAATGCGCTTTTGTGTCCGCTTTTGTCCGTCTGTCATTACTCTAGTTCTAGTTCTCAGCAACCATAAGTCCTAGGCCCATGATGTATATTCTTATATTGTAGGTCTTGGCCTGCCATTCCTGCATCAAATGTCCATTTCGCGATTTACCTCTGAAGGCCGAGCTTCAGGGTCTCTTAGGGTACGGTTTTTAACTATATAAGCTGTATTAATAATTATGTCATTATGCCACTAACGGTCATTGAACAAAGGGGTGTAACTAATTATTTATTTTCGTAACAGTTATTCAACATGACCTACTCCCTTTAATTTATAAAACCCATAATACATAACACGAAAATGCGCTAACACGTCCTGTGTTCGGAATGGAACAGGCTTAATTGCTTGTTTAGTAAACTATTCTTTTTTATTATTTGAAATAATGGACACTTAGCAAAATAGCAATATCAAAGAATCAAAAAAAAAAAACAGCACTGAGCATTTTGATGGATCGATGTTTCCGATCCATATAGAGTTACAAGAACCATCTTCCATAGAGCAATAGTCGGTACAAGGACACTGGCATAGCCGTAAACAGTTCAAATCCCAGTAACCTGATATGCATTCTGATCGTAAAATAATCAATAATTTTATTAAATAATTACAAATACTTTACTTTGAAAAAAAACTCGAAAAACAAAAGTTTTGGTATACGAACAAAAACCGTTGTGGACAAAACCCCCACTTTTATTATACAAATTTAATATAAGATTATAAAGTTTCACTATGATGTTTCATCTTCATATGGTAAGGAATCTGATTAACTCATATGATGTTCTGGAAACATGGATATTAGTAGAATGAGAAATGTGGTAGTAGACACCACTTTTCAAGCATTCGTTTTGTAATTTATTTTGAAAACTTAGACCACTTTTTGACCAAATGTAATATTAGCCCAGTCGCTCATTGGGTAAATTGTGTTGTAAAACAAACAAAAATTAAATAAGAGCAAGCCATTTGCTGTCAAAAATATATAATGTTTTATATAACAGTAAATTTAGTCGAACGCTAAAAAAGGTTTATCTGACCACAAAGTACCTCCAAATGCTTGAAACTCATTTATGGACACATATGGATTTTTATCTGTAGAATAATAGATATTCGTCTGGTTGATTCTGACTCCATTAACTAGTCCTTCATAGAGAACAGTGTATACTTGCTGTGCTGTATCTTGTGGATCCTTGTAGTTGAATATTGTCACGTTCTTATTATCTAAAGCTTCAAGCTCGAAATGAATCAATCGAACTGGGACGACATCAACTGAAATACGTTTCAACATTTATGTTATAAATAATTTAATGAAATAAATAAAAAAAAAGGTTAGCAAATTTAATAAATGTTTTGATTATATTGTAGTCAAGGTTTGTTAAAGATCCCAAACGTTACTGGCTGGGTGGCTAACAGTTTATCTTTTCTTAACGATTATCTGTATCAATTAGTTACAATATATTAGTTACAATGTTTTATTAGTCTAAGCCTTATTTGTCAGTAATTACATTTCTCGAATTAATAATAATGACGGCATCTGTTGAAATGATTGTCGGGATATTTCTTTGTCTCTTTTACTATCTTTATAATTAAAAAAAAACAAAAAAAAAAAACTGAATTTATAAATAATCATTAAACGTCACACAAGCCGTGTATGTAAAAACATCATTTATCAATTGATGTGTTGAAAGAAGACGCATAAAATGTTTGTACTTTTAACAAAAGATATTAACGAGAGAGAATTTTTATTAAGTGACTTGAACACACTTAGATATAAATACACATTCATAAACAATAATTTATTTTGAAAATAAAAAAAATGCCTGTATGGCAGATAATGTAAAATGCCATACAAGTCAAATTTTTTTTTTTTTTTTTTTTTTTTTAAATAGAGACATCAATTTATTTTCTAATAAAATGCTTCTTTAACACACCTGACCTCTAACTGTAGAAGAAATTATACAAAAATAAAAAGGTATGTAAATGTCGCATATCACAAGTTCATCAAATGTATAAAGACAAATGTAAAATTTTGGAAATATGTCTCACTTCCCTAATTTTAAAGAATACGAAATTGAAGATGGCTCTCTTCTTACTATGAAAAAAAAAAGTCTGTCTTACATTGACAAATTCTATAAGGATTAGCTAATGTCCAACTGTTGTCATAAAGAAAATATTGTATTCAGAAAATTTCAATTGGCACCATAACTGAAATGTTCATGAATGTATCGGAACCGAATTCAACAAAGGTTAAGATATAAATAAGATCATACAACAGCGCTGTCATTTGGTTCCATTGGTGCACAATTTGACCAAACTGTGACAAGAGTTCTGCTATATGAGTCTCGGTAAAATATACCCTGCTACATTTGCATTATACCCAAACTAGGGATTGTCGGTTTTCCAAAATCGGTGGCAATAAAAACGGTTTTTAGACGAAACTTAAAGAATTCAACAACCAGTTCTAGTCTACAACTTAACATTTAGCATAACGATTGATAAATTCCACTATATTACAGAGAAATCTGGGAAACTATGTGACTATGTGAAGTTCCTCGTTATTCATACCAATGCCTATTGTCTTTTCTAGCATTAATTTCTGTGGTATAAAATGCTTCACATGTAATTTGTAGATGGAGGATGAAAATGTTATAAATATAGAAATGTAATGCGTTCGTTTTCTAGACCTGGAAAACTTTCAAGTTTAGTATTTCCACAGAACAACCGATGAGTATTTTTATCACACGAATTTACTGTCAACCAGCTAGAAGATTACCACTTGAAACAGGACAGGGGGAAATACAATAATCGGTATCTGCTCAGTTTATTAATATAAAATAGACAGAAATGTATTTTTGTCACACGTCGACTAAAGCCATGTTTGTATCCAGCTAATTTGTCATCACCAACCCATCTATCCTACACAAGACAATCACATGGCGGGATCATCGTACAGCCGCTGCAATGATTGGTGTAACTAATACATCTCAGGGGTGGGGGGACATAAGGGATATAAAAATATAAAGGGAGGTGTGAGGAGTAGATAGAGTCTCACTGTGGAGAAATATTTTTTAAAAGGGCAGTCAGTGAGAGTTCATAGACAATGTTGTATTAAAGTGTTTGTGTGATGTCATAGATATCGATAACGTTACAGATTCCATGAGAGAGAGTGAGGGAGGGGAGGGAGTGACGGGACAGATAGAATGTGAACACCATGAGTAAGAATGGAACATTATATGTATAGGATGTATGTAAATAAATACTATTTCTTTTTTAATTGAATGTTGAATTGATTAATTATCAAATTTAATCTTCAACTACATTGAGGTCTACATCACAGCGGCTGTGCTATGGCAACAATTGTCTCGGTGAATTGGAAACAATGCAGAAACTCTGTACTAGACTATAAAATATAACTCCAACTCGATATTAAATATAAAAAGTCTTTAATTACACACATTAATAAAACATTGCAAACACAGCTAACTAACTTAGCACTAATTCAACTCTACCTACGAGTGCCCTACACTGACTGCCTCACCAAGAGGTGGTCATCAACTACTGCTACACTTGTTCACTGTCCACTACATACTCACCCACGCACTCTATCACCGGTGAACCACAGCCGTGATTGCACATAGCCGTACGTTTTCACACACACACACAGCCCCGCAGCGTGAACATTTTGCAGGAGGGGCCAGGCATTCTACATCAGGGACCAGGCAATATCAGGGGGCAGGTAATACATTTTACTAAGTATAACAAATAAGCAGGGGGGGACCAGACTAAACACTGGGGGGCCGCCCCCTTGCGCCCCCGCACGCTACGGGCCTGCACACACACAAAGGCAATCTGTGACAGTCTGATTTCAGAACAAGGCAAACCGGCCCACGTGTCTTAGATAGCCAAGTATATTTAAAGTAGAATATAAATGCTACATGTAAAGAAATTAGTTTTATTCCTGACTATAATAAAGTTGAATCATGTCAGAAATATTTAATATATATTATTAATGTGATTTAAAATAATTATTTAGTATTTGATATTGTCAAATAGGTCTGCCGATATTTTTTTCTTCATTGTTTTGATTATATTTATCTTAAACGTTTATTAAATACGACATCATTTGAAAATAACTATTGCTATATTGCTTTAGATCTGTGTTATTTTACCATTTTTTTTAGTCAAACCGAAAACCGGTTTCGCCGTTTTCTTTTTAGAAACTGATCTTCGACAACCGAGATTTTTTAAAGTCTGTTTTTGTAAAAAAAAATTTACTCAAACCAAAGAGAATCTTCAAAGTATGTCCAACATTATATCTTTCAATCGGCTCAAGCCTTAAAAGAGAGAAAGATTGATTTTACTTATAGTGGATTTATTACTTTTATAATCGAGAAACACACAAAACCTTATTGGAGAGATAATTCCGTTCTCAAGAGAATTAAAAAAAAATATATTTTATGTATTTAGTTGTATATTTTTTTTGAAAAGGAAATTTTAAATTAAATGGAGGGTGTCAATTAAAAAAAAGACAAATACATCTACACAAATGGCAATGTTCGTTACTCAGGCGTAGAGAGGATACAAATACTAGTATCATATAATAATATTATAGTAACAATATATGTTATGTGTACTAATAGAACGCCACTGATATTATTTCATCAAACTGATACTCACATCTGTTAAAGATTGTAAATCTATTTATGGTATAAGGTTGGTCGAATATTACAGCCCATGATGGGTGCATGTCTCCGTCAGCAGTATGACTGCATCCACCAAAATTACAATCATTTGCCACCAATCCATCGACGGCCTCTAGGGCCGAATTGGTTAAAAAAGTAGAAGATTGTGATGTGTTTTGAAATAAAGCGAAATTTCGTCCTGAAGATTAAGATTAAATAACATTAAAAAGGAAAAAAAAAAGAAAAACGTAAAAAAAAAATTCTTATAATATTTGACGTTGAGTTTTTTTTTTTTTGTTTTAAATTTTCACTTGTTGTTTTAAAAAAAACGGAGAACAGCTGCTACTAACTCTAATATTAATGGTCGATCAAATTTTATTGTTATTTTGTTTTCAAATAGTAATTATAAAATGGGCCTGCCTAAGGCAAGGTCGAAAAGAAAGGTCTCATGACTTTTGGGATCCCAAGCTGACCATTTTTATGTATACATTTTTTCAGATGTTTTCCTGGGGCAAGCAACAGAAAAAATGTTTGTCCTGTTTTGAGAGTACAGTAGGGACACAATACACACACGTGTGGGTAGAAATCAATCAGTGAGCTCTTTGTCCTTACATTTGAGTATATCAAGGTGAATACTATGTGATCAAAAAGACCCTTCTGAGTTTTTTAACAAATTAAGACGTACATTATATTAGGCCAGAGACCTTATGTAATTTTGTGAAGGTGTATGCATACATTATTTAATGAAGAAATCGACAAAGAAATAAATTCTAGATTAAACTAGTATATACAACTATGGAACTATACAATTAAATGTAAATAATAAGTGACACTTAATTTGTACACTTTAATTCAATGAGACTATTTACCTCCACTAACTTTTAAAGAGCATATCGACCCAACAATTTTCCCTTCAAGTTTAAACTGACTTGTAGCCTCTGTAATAACACAGTGGATGTCAAAAGTTGTTTCGTCTACTTGAAACATTTTCCGATTCACACACGATACACTGACATTTGTTTTAGTCAATACAAAACTTAAAGTGAAATTGTCCAAACTCTCTGGAAAAAAAAACGATATTTTCTTAAATAAATATTAAAAGGAAATACGAACTTATTTTAATAAAAAAAATAATGGTTTATTCTAAAATATGTATATTAAACTGCCACCGGCAAATGTCAGCAATCGGCCAGCTACATGGGCCGATGTGAACATGGATTGCCAATCTTCAAGTGACAATATGAACAGTGTAATTTGAGAGAGAGACAATAGTTAACAACTCAAAAAGTCCGCAATTGAAGTTATTTATTTCATACGATGTTGTTCACATCGGCACTTCACCATTTACTGGTTTAACAATTGCCGGCTAACAATCATAATTTAAAAAAGTAAAGTGATGTTTGCATGATGACGATAGGGGATTCTTCTAAACATTGACTAAAGCGTTTAAAAAGCAGAATCTGACTTTTTTTCATAATCTTTAAACACTTTTGTTGTTCACAGCGAGTTATGTGGAAATGGGTAGCAGGCTAGTGACCGGACGTTGACCTTGCATGACTGGACATTAAGACGATTGAAGTTGTTGTGTTAGTGTATGTAAGGTAGTTTGCAGAGGGAAAGAACTGAGCAATGGACAGCGTGATACATTATAAGCTGAGTGGCTACTTTTGGGCTTTTTAATAGTGATAAAGTGACACTAAGGAGTATTACGGAAGTGAACAATAAAAAGCTCAGCAAGAAATGACAGTTTTTCGTACACAAATTAGATATTTTTAAAAAAGAGCTTTATACAATATATAACCATTTATATCTCAATGTAAAATTTTCGGTTATTCAATATAATGGAAGATAAATAAAGTTTTTAATGTATAAAAGAGGGTGCCACTCCTAAATGATGTTCTTTTTTCCATATGTGTGAATTGGTTGTAGCCGGTGTGATCAACAGAGCATGACTGAGATTGGTTTTAGAGAAGTAGGGGACAAGCCGTGCCATGTTATTGTAGGTGAAAGTGGAGAGATTCAGTCTGACCAAGGTAAAGAGATGATGGTTAATGTGGCAAGTGTTATCATGTGACGCTTATGAATTGATAAGTGTAGGTAACTTTGGAGACTATAACATATGTCTGGACTTTATTATTATTCCTTCATTATATTCTCTTTCTCTCTCTCTCTCTTTATATACCTATCTCTCACTTTCTCTCTCCCTCTCTCTCAAAAAGTGTGTGAGACTATTTAGCTTACCATTGTCTGCTAATTTTAGCCTCAGCCAAGTGAATGGAAGTGACATGTTCCAAGTGACAGACACAGACTGCAGAGTTGAGTCGTTGTTGCATTGATTGTTTGTTGAACCACTTAACCGACCACTAGCTCGGGATGGCTCTATATTGTTTATATAATAATATGCCAGGTTTTCTGTATTTTTAACGTAAAGGAAACATTATAGATTCAAACATATTATAAAATACAATTAATGCTAATAAACGTATTGTTTTTCATATACACTTTATATACATTTATTCACATGAGCTTCCAAGATTTATTGTTATATAAATGAATGGACGAAAAAAAATTCCTTTCGAATTATTCATTCATCAGATTCTTGTGCTAATGCTAACAACTGAAGTTTATGACGATATTAATGTCCACCACTCTGCTCTCCTTTTATAAAACTATAATGAATTAAAACAAAAAAATAACTAACATAATCAGTCGTCAGCTAACAGCGTCATTGCTGATATATACTTTTAATAACATCAATATCACAATAGTATGTCTCACAATGGCCAATCATTCCTCATTAGTATCTGAAGTTGTCTCTCACTCATTCATCATACAACTCAGAAAAACAATGTTATGTTGCATAACTTACGATACTGACAACGTAATCCGAACCATCCACCTGAACAGTCTGTTGAGGTACCAATGCATTTTCCTTCACTATCGCATCGATCAGCACAATGACACAGGAATTTTCGACCTGAGTTGTAGAAACAGTTAGTACACAGGTCTGTGGGTAGAGATAACAAAAATAGAACGTTAACTAATAAAATCAGCCAAATCGCTCCACACAACCTATTCTCCAAAGAAAAATAAGGCAATACATGATATAGGTCACCCCCCCCCCCTTTACCCTTACCATATTTTACTTTAAATAGAATAAATTAAAAAAAAAAGGAAACCGTTTTTTTCAATATAGTAATACTCTGCTGTTTTGATTTCTACTTACAGCAACCAACTAAGTAATGTGATATTTTTACAAACAAAAAAATAAATAAAATAGTTAATTAGATGATATAGTCACTGTGAGAAAGATATTGTCCTTTGATCATACACCAAAGTTTTATGAATAATTAGTTTAAGTCATCTTTTAATTAATCCATAAATTTATAAACACATTTTTACGTTTACCTTGGCTAGCTACAGTTATAAAAAGTAAATTCAAAACAAAATAAATCCACATGATTTCATAAGAAATTGTATTCAACACATCTATTATATTTTTGTTATCATTTTTTTAAATGGTTGGAAAATACTTTAGTACCACAAAATGATAAACTTATTTAAAACAGCATTAAACCAGGAAGTTGTTTCTTTAGGCAAGGACTTGAATACTAAACACATTACGTGGGCCTATTTTCTTTTTACTTACTGTTACACATTTATGGGTAGGTCTATTTTGCCTTCAATGCATCAAAATAATTTCATATGATGTACATTCTGAGCTATTCATATGGCAGTGGGAGGGATATGCCGAATCGGCTATAGACCCATTTCTTCCAATCGGGCCCCATCAAAAGTGGCCCCGCACTAATGAATAGTTAACATTCGCATTGAGAAATATATGTATCCCATTATTTTAGTAAACGAGACACTGTGTGTAAGTGTAAGCCTTCACATTAAAAACAAACTAACAGACAAACAAACAAACATGTTACCCCAAGAGCATTACATTAAGCCTTTCCGCTAACCCCATCCTATACGAAAATACTCTACTCCCACACCTCAGCATTACCTATAGTTGGATGATTGCTATACAGTGAAATAATAACATGAGTTGATAAATTGAAAACAAAAAAAAATATTTTATATACATCGATGGAAATCCACGCTTATATTTATAGTATATTTGATATTAATATTTGTATAATATAACGAACTATTTTTTTATCTTTGCTTTTCATTTATATATATATATATTTCCTTTATTATCTTTTAAAATTGGCTGATAAATATATAGCTGTGGTCATCGTAGACACCAGGCCTCTAGATATATTGCTGTAAAACATATAACTGTCATTATTTATCCTACGACCTACTTCCAATGTCCACATTATTTCTAATGTTTTCATAATGTTTTCATTCCCCCTCCCCCAACATTTTAACAGTTTTATATTCAGATTTATCCTTGTTGAAAACATGTGGTTTAGTATATACTTGAATTGGACTGTTTTTACTATCACAAATATAACTGCTAGCACTATTGACAAAGAGCCTACTCTATCACTGAAACTAATACCAAAATATTTTTTGCCAATAATTTATGTTTCAATATAGTTCAACAAATAAGGTAAATGTTAAAATAAAACATTTGTTTAACAGTTTATATTTTAGATTTCCTGATATAGGCCTATGCAATGAAATAGTCTTCAAGTTGTAATAAATGTAAGCCCCCCAACTAACTACAACATTAATGGAAATATCCATTTACAAAATATGCATTTACTGATCCCCCGTGAGACTCATGTCTTGACTACTTCGTGAGACCACAACGTAAAACCACTCTGTTACACCAGACAGTAAGACCACCATGTTAGACCACCACGTGAGACCACACCGTAAGACCACACTGTGAGACCATACAGTAAGACCACTCCGTGAGACCATCACTTAACGCCACACCGTTGACCTCTAGTTTAGACTACGCAGTTAGACCATAAAGTGAGATCACAGTGTTATATTACGTAAGACCACACCTTGAGACCATAATGTGAGACTAACTGCTGAGACCACGATCTTAGACTGTCCACATGACTCATCGGACTGACCCGACTGACCATACTCGTTCCGTCGCACGGTGTCATATGATCCTTGACCAAACACTCATACGCTCTACCTGTCATACCTGTCACCAAAGTTTGCTACACCTTCTTAAACTATAAGTCACATGGACAAGCACAGAAACACAGAACTAAAGGGAAATAATACATTTAACAAATCAAGGAGGGATAACTCGTTATATGATAGAAAGAACAACTTCTTAGACTATAAACATATTTATATCGGTAGATAAACCAGTGCCGGGGGTGAAAAAATATCTGCAGAAGTTTGATTGAGGTCATCCAAAGATACTAGTAAGCTAATGTTTGTAGTAAACATGTACACCAGTTATAAAATAAAGATTTAAATAAGAGAAGTAAAAGGGGGTGGGGGGGGGTCCGGTATTTAGCGTCAATATAGAAAATAGTGATTCTTAAATAAATAAAGAAGCAAAATACTACATGTTCGACTAATAGCTTTAACCATATATATATATATATAGGTTAGTGGGGGGAGGGTAATCGGGGTAATCCCCAAGTCAGGATTAAAGTTGTGCCCAATCATAATACTGTACAAGGTTAGTCTCATAAACAGGCTTGCGGAGCCGCCACATTTTTTTACGGCTCCGGCTCCGGCTCCCACAAATGTGACGGCTCCGGCTCCGGCTCCCTATTAAGATAGTATCACACGAGACAAAAATTTTTGTAATTGCGCCACGCAAACATACCGCTGATAAAAAGTTATGCAAATTTTGTCGCGTTCACCCCCATAGCAGGCCCGGAGCGTGCGGGGGGGGGCAGGGGCCCTCCCCTGCGTTTTGCCTGGCCCCCTCTGCTTATTTGTTCTACTTAGTAAAATGTATTACCTGCCCCCCCCCTGGTATTGCCTGGCCCATGCTGTAGAATGCCTGGCCCCTGATGTAGAATTTTCACGCTACGGGACTGCCCCATAGTCAGGTACTTGAAAATATACGCATGTCGGTTTTACTAAAAGCAAACCATTTCAGTGCATCCAGAATCATATCATTATTTTCGACCGAGGTTTTTCTAGTCGCCATTTTCATAAGTAATAAAAAGTTATTTCAATTATCAAATTAGCAAATAGTAAAATGATACATTATTTAAAATATTTTAAAGACTTCAATATTTAGATTTATTATTTATAAATTTGAAGTGACTATTCGGACCTGGGTACCAATAAACTCCGATTTTTATTCGGACCCCGTCCCAATCAAGTCTGATTGCTATTCGGACCCGTGGCAAATATGCTCTTAGCTTAGCTATACATAAACTTTATTATTGTTTTTTTTTTTTTTTATAATTGTTTGAATTGTATGATTTAATCGTTACTCAGTGTCTAGGGTTCCACTAAGCGGACTCTGTATTATTATTTTTTCGGGTTCCGTCTAATAAAGTTTAAATATAGCTAAGCTTAGTGCATATTTGCCACGGGTCCGAATAACAATCGGATTTTATTGGGACCCGGGCCGTATAGCCACATCCTTATAAGTTTATCTACTCTATTTCAGATATTCTGTTTATAATAAAATTGTTAAATACAGAAAGCAACCATTTTGTTTATAGTCTATTACAAATTCGCGGCAGCCCCGTAGCGTGAAAATTCTACAGCAGGGGCCAGGCAATAGCTGGGGGGGGGGCAGGTAATACTAAGTAGAGCAAATAAGCAGAGGGGGGCCAGAAAAAACGCAAGGGGGGCTAAGCCCCCCCCGGCCCCCACACACGCTACGGGCCTGATTCGCGGTCAAATAATAATACGAAATAAAAAGTAAAGTTCCCTTCTTAGCCCTAACGGGCCATCGGGGCAGATGAAGTGTAGAATTCATCTGTTTCGGCATATGAAGGGATTGTGTGGTTAGCACAACGCCCAGCCGCCTTTACTTCCCCAACTTTAAGTCAGGTATCCATTTAAAGCTGGGTGAACTTGTGGGACGACTTTGCAACAAATTTCACCTGGAAAAATTCCATGGGCCTCACCACCGGGGATCGAACCCAGGACTCTCAGGTCGACAGTCGAGTATCTACACCACTCGGCCATCCGTCCCACTATAATACGAAATGACGCGTTCTATTTGTCGTCCTAGTAAAAATGTATTTTAAATGATTGATACAATTATTCTATGAAATAAAACTGTTTTAACTTTATATATAACAAAATAACATGCCATTAAAAAAATTTCACGGAGGGTAAACAAGATTTAAAACGAACACAAAACGATTCCCCGTTAAAGAATTCTTGTGGTGATGTGCGTGCACGCTATCATTTTAACGCTGTTACTGTTTTGTAAAATAACAACATTTCAAATTGTAGGGGCAAACAATCAAGCAAATTTGGAATTTTAAAGCTAAAAAAAAGAAATTCTGCTGTAAAAAAAAAAAAACAACATTTGGGAGCCGTGGAGCCGTCAGATTTCTTCGGCTCCGGCTCCGGCTCCAACAAAAAGTGGCGGCTCCCGGCTCCTCGGCTCCGGCTCCGCAAGCCTGCTCATAAAGTACTTCCATGACGCCATCAGCAAGTCTGAAACATTGATGGTATGACAAGATATTTCCAGAATACAGAAGCTACAAAAGCACAAGCGAATTTGGAAGCGATTTGATGGACTACAATACAATACAGCAAGTCCTGTTTACATCCACTAGCTAATAGAAATAATTATATTCAAAGTTGTACGTTATCATTGACAGGCTAATTACGGGGAAAAACTGATTTCTGTGTACAAAATATTATAAGAATTTACTTCCGTCTTTACTATAGGGCTAAAACCACATCAAGATCTAGATGACTGATATACCGATGACTTTTTTCATGTCTTTTTTTTCAAATTTTTGATGGGAGATAATTGGTGTATGACAAGGTAAATATGTAGTTCTGCAACGAGCTCATCTTGTGCCCCTGACTATTTCTATCTTTTTCGGGCTGTCTGACCACACGCGAACTCTAAATGCTACGGCACTGACAGCATCGACTCATTGTATAAGTTGAAGTTGTACCGCTTTGCTGTAGCCAGCTGTAACTAGCTTACTCTATAAGTTCTGCACCTTTCTCATGCCAAAAGTGCTGAAAATGCCGCGTTAGTTACCGACAAAGTGCCGCCCCTAGTAATTTGCACCCTCCAAGCAGGCACTGAGCCCAGTGTCTGCGAATTTATTGGAGCCCAAGAAATTCTAGAAATTAAATTGAAATCAGAAATCCCCCGTACTAGAACGAAAACAATTTGAAATTATTTTATTTTTTTCAGACATTTATACTTTCTATTAATATATTCATTTAGCTAAATAACATAGTTTCATTATTTTGTTTTCCCACAGTCTGGCAAACAACACAGTAAGAGAAAAAATACAAACCTGTGACGTAATTGAGCTGGAGGGTCCAGCTTGACGGCACTTACCTTGCTCCAGATAAAGGGGAAATTCCAACATATCTCTTCATTTTGGCACACATGGGCATTTACCAAAAGCCCTCCCCCCCCGATGCACTAGTGCACCAATTTAAAAGTTTGAAATTACTTTTTTTAATAATCATTCGCATCTGTAAAATGTGGCAACAAATAGCTAACATGATTTTTAAGTGCAAGTTTTGATTCAAGCTTTACAGGTTGCCACCTAGAAATTTGGTTGCCCTAGGCCAGTTGTCCCCAACCTTTTTCTCGCCGCGGACCGGTCGACGTTTGAAAATTTGTCGCGGTCATCTGGAAGGGGGGGGTGGGGGCGAAGTGGGGAGGGGGCCTTGTGTATTTATATTTTAGATTGGTCTGATTTACAACGCCCACTGCCGCCAACGGAACTGGGGTTTAGGGACCATTGCCCTAGGCGAGCGCCTAGTATCGCAAAGTGGTTGAACCGGCCATGCGCTTAATTCGAAACATTTTTTTTTCAAATGGGCAGCTAAACATTATTGAAGAAGTGTGTGCTAAAAAAAAATTCAGTTGGTACACAATATTTCACATTAAGTTCAAGTATATATGTTTCCCAGTTAAAGTGATTGAGTTGAGTCATATATGACATACATGCTCATACTTAACAATGTGCATATTCAAGTATGTAACGAGATGACGCTACATAACATTTAATTATATTAAAATTTTAGCAAAGATATTTAATCTTAATTGAATATGCATGCAGCCGGATCTAATGTTTTAAGAGACCCGATTTTATTCGTCTGGCATCAATCAATTCTATCTAATTGTTTACTTTGAAATATTTTACAATATATATTCTTTTTTTCGTTGTTGTTGTTGTTTGTTGTGTTGTTGTTCAATCATTTTTTTACAGTTCTAATTTTGTAGCATTTTGATTTGTCTGTTTATTAACTTGTTGACTATAAGAAAATATAACTCTTTATTTCTTAAGACAATAAAAATTTTCCGTCAAGCGAATTTGGCGAACCAAGCTAATCACAATGTTGATAAACGAGTCTGGCTGAACGTAATGTATGTGAAGTCCATGTAAAGATAAGATGAAATCTTTTAGATACTATAAAACACTAATGAGACGGTTTACACAATGTTCTTACTTCACCCCCACCACAAAACCAATAGTGCAATAACCAAGGGAGATACAGAGGAGACTTTAAACAATACCTGAAAAATCTTCACCCCCACCACAAAACCAATAGTGCAATAACCAAGGGTGATACAGAGGAGACTTTAAACAATACCTGAAAAATCTATTGCTCCTTACAGGAAATCAAACCAAATATCCTCAGGTCGAGCGCTATACACGAATGGAGAAGGTGATGGTTGGGGGGGGGGGAGGGTCACGCTAGTCTAGCGTCGATAGAGGCTCAATGGGATTCACTCAAACCTAATTTAAAAACATGGCGCCCCTAATGTACATGATTAAGAAAAAATATGGTTTAAAAAAAATCTGAGAATGAATCCAACGGAAAAAGTGTGTTTTACTAGTGTATCTTTCATCAGTATTCAACGATAGTATTCCCTTACATTGTACAGTAGAAGTCCGATAATCTGGTACGACCGGCTCGGTGCCGGACTACCGAAAATTCCGGTCTATCGGGCGGTAATTATAAGAACAATTAAGTTAATAATTAAACTACAAATACATATAACAAAGTTTAATTTACATTTCATATAATGTATGTACACTAGGTATATGACTTGAAAAACAAATGTTGTAATTTTACAAGTGGCGTGCCAGATTTTGATGAGCTATTATATAAAAATAATAAATACAATAAAAAATCATCAATTTTGTTGAAAAAGTTCACCCACCAAAACATTTTTTAGTTTAAAAATAATCCATTTGGCTCTTTTACTAAAGTTTACTTTTACTCCAGTTGTTTACCATTAAAATTCTATTTCCTGTTCTCCATGTTAGATTTTTCCATTATACTTGAGTTCGAATAATTATTTTAATTTTGCTTAATTTTATTCTTAAAAAAATCATCACTTTCCGTTGCTAAAATAAGGACAAATGAGCGAGTAATTTGAAAAAAAAAATTAAAACACTCTTAAGAAAAGACAAGAATCGAAATGAGAGCTCTGGGTTCGATCCTCGAAGAGAACCTTGCAATTTTCCTGGCTCATTTTATGTTATACCGTCATCCCATAAGTACATGTAGCATCAGGCCCTTAGCGTGCGGGGGGTGGGAGGGGCCCGGGGGGCCGGGCCCCCTGCTATTGCCTGGCCCCTGCTGTAGAATGCCTGGCCCATCCTGTATAATTTTCACGCTACGGGCTGTGTAGCTTTAAAATGGGCACCTGACTTATGTTGGGGAAACCACACAATCTTTTCATCTTCCCCGGCGGTCCGTTGTTTTTTACGGTTTTTAGGACGCCTTAGCCTGTGCATTCTTTGTGTTGGAAGTGCATTTAGAAGTAAAATAGTGTACAAATAGTACTCAATATAAATCTATTTTCAAATATTCATGTTCCTATTAAGTGTTATCCTTTCAAAATGTTGAATATGTGTCATATACATATATGCATACTGCTTTTTCGGTCTACTTTTTCTCATATGCGAGATACTTGATAAACACAAATGTAGTCTGTGATTCGAAGTGACCATCAAGTCAGCTAATGTCATTGTTTTTCTTAAAGGTAAATTCTTATTGATCTATAATTTGATGAAAAAAGCGTAATATTCTTTTTTTTTAATTGTTATATTTTATATTATATTTTCATTACATGAATTACTATTGTTTCTAAAGAAACATAAGTCATTTAAAATGCATTTGGTATTGTATATTTTATTACACAAGTTTCAGTTTCTTTCATTCCTCCTTGTATCCAGTCAAATACAAATGATTATAAATCTGATAGGATTACTCTAGTTTTACAATTATACCAGTCACAATAGATTCACTAATAATGAATTAATTGTGAAATATTTCCGTAAAACATATTTATGTATGTAAAAGTTGACAAGTATGTCAGTAGTAGCAGGTGTAGTTTGAACCTGTTATTTCCACCTCGCCAATGCACCACAACAGTGACCGTCCAACCAAAAGGAGGCTAGGTTGATCCAGTTATCAGTAATTATTCGCGTATTTTTCAAGCTGGTGGGATAAGACGAATCTACAACTTTATATGATTGTTTACATGCACAAAATTTCGAATCAATGAACATTATAAACTATTATTAACCTTTAATCAAATATACAGTATGTGTGCACATAAACAGTATGTGTGCACATAAATAAAGCTCAGTTAACATTGATTATGTAATATTGCTTCATATGCAGTTCTAACAATACAAATTACAAAAATTAAAATCAGAAAGTGTCTCATTGCTCAATCTTAGTTTCATAATTAGTGCTAGTTGACTTCTCACACTCTGACGACTCTTTAACTCCCTTGTCAATGTTGTTTTCACTGTCACTACCGCCTGTCATAAGCAAACAGAACTATTATTGAACCAATGCATAGATTGAAGCATTACTTTCAAACATTAAAAACACTATAGTTGATGTCTATTAGGTTTAAGTGATGGATCAGTGCCACTAACTGTACCTATTAGATCTAAATCTCTTAGATTTCCAATAAACCACTTACGGGACTGTTATTTGATGGTGCCCTTCTTTCGTCCCTTACAATAACCGATGGTGCGATAGCCGATGGAGAAACACGGGAAATATAGCCTGGATTTTAGCCACGACCTTAAATATTCATTGGTCCTAACCAGAGATCGAACCAGGGACCATCATATCGACATTCAATCGCTCAGCCAAACGACCATTCACCCCCCCGTACCCATTCCGGTATAATGATTCATTAGGCTCTATATCTTCTATATTGATACGGTCACCGATGAAACTATATAGAGCTAGCATTACATTATTGAACGTTCTAAAACACATCCCTCTATTCCAATGCCTACTACTATACTTCAGAATGATCCTATGATTCAAATCTTCGATTCACATTTATCTTTTAAAAATCATAATCTTTTAATACTTTTATAGCCTTTCAAAATATAATGCAGTGTACTAAACATAATGTATTGGTTATAATGCAATGAAAGCAATATGACTTACTTGGCTCTGGATTGAATGGTTGGTATTCATTGTTTAGTTTCGCACTGTCATAAGACTGCAACATTGTAATTAAATCATTGACAGGTGCGCCTGTAGTATGCGGGCGTTTCCTTTTCGCTCTGCATACAACAATCAACACCACAACACTTATCACTATGACAACCATTGTGCCAATAGCCACGCTCGTGCCAATTTCTGGCGTCCAATCTTTTACCACTGCAACTGCAATATCAATTCATACTACAATATAGAATATGAAACAATTTCAAACAAATAAATTTATCTGAAAGTTAAAATAAAATATGTTTGAACGTAGAGGGAACGGCCAGGTCGTGCGTTGTGGCGTGCTCGATAGTCGACTTAGGGGTCTTGGGTTCGAACCTTGAGATTTATTCATGTTCTGTTGAAACTTCATACATCTATATATGGATATATGACTTTTAACAGGGGGAGTTGTTTCTAGCCATCAGTATGGCATGGCTACTGGTCGACCAGAGGGGGTCCCTGATTTGATCTTCGGTGAGTCTCTACTATAACTCCCGTTGTACCTCCAAGGTCATTGCACTATCGGGTATGGTTGGGACGAAAAAAGAGCACCATAATAACAGTCCTATTAATGGTTTTTATTATCAAATAGAATTCATCTTATCTTTACAGTGACTTCACGTACACACCGAAACACACAATGTATACACTACGATGAACCCATATGGTATTTAAAGGGGAACATTATTGGAATGTATTGGTTTCTTGAAATTAAGAAATTATTTTTTTTTTAAATCCAGTACATCATACATATTCGTAACTCCAATCAAAATATGTAAACCACTACTTTAATTGTGTAAATCTATATTTTTTTTTTCAAATATGCGGGCCAAATATTATTATTTTTTTTAAGAAGGAAAATGAATGCATTACTTTTATCGCAGAAATGACCAACATATCCAACTTGACAGCTAATACAATATCCAGTTTTATTGCAGGCTGCATCTTGACAATTAGGTGGACATTCAATACTACAGTTAGGACCATACAATCCTTTAGAGCAATCTATTCAGACAATAAGAAATAAAATACATTACAAAACTATTTTGAAATAATGCACTCATTGTATAAGCCTAAAAAGATATTGACTACCGTGAAAATATATAAATACAAATTATAATCACTTAAAAAAATATCTAAGACAATTAGACACTATAGGGGGGCTAGGTTGCATATATTTCTCAATGTACCTGGTACGATTTCCATTGCGGACCAAGGAAATTTTTCAGGCCATGGCTATAGTCCCCGCTATGTCTCCCGTGGTGCCTCCATGGCCATTGCACTATCGACTATAGTGGGGATGAAAAAAGGGCAACCATATAAACATTCCCATTAGTGATTTATAGTCTCTAAGATATTTCATCTCGTCATTAGGAGGACCTCACACACCAGCTTGGTAAAAGTAATATAATATTTGTTCACTTTATGATCATTTGGAATGAGTCTACTTACATTTCGGAATTAATATGTTAAAAGTTAAAATGAGATTTTAAGCATTCTCTACTGACCCTTTAATTGCAATAGAGTTAATAATCATGAATGTCATATTAGCTTACCTACATTACATTCAGGTGGATTACTGTAACCATTGCATCCTCTATCACAAACTCCTGTATTCGCGTGACAAGTTTCGTTGTGACAGTTTACTCCACATTTAAATTTGCAGTTATGGCCCCAATGATCAGTTTGGCATTCTGGGAAAATTATATTAGTAAAAAATATATACATATGTATTATACAAATGTCGGGACAGATGGCTGAACGGCGTAGATTATCGAATGTCGACCTCGGAATTCCTGGGTTCGAGCGTTGTTGAGAACAAAGGGAATGTTTTTAGTTTCATGACTTACGATGGTGGTAGTAAAGTCGATTGGGGGTTATTCTAACCCAACAACTCTTTATATGCCGAGGTTACAGAAACAAATGAATTATTCAACTCATCTGTCTTGATGGCCCTTTAACGCACTATTATTTTATTATTCAATAACATCTGCCTTTGTAGGAAATATCGTATTATAAAAAAAGTGCATACATATTTATTAACATAGACGTTACATTGTATTGGTAAGTAGATAATTGCATACATCTCAGTAATGTAAAATAAAAGAAAAAATATCCCAGGGATATGCGGAATTGTGTAAAATTTGAAGGGGTGTGGGGAGGGAGGGTATGAAGAGGAGAAAACTCATTTTCCACTATTTCAAAGAATTTGAAAATGTAAACCCAAAAATAAAGCCCAGCGACATATATTTATAAAAGCTACGATTACAATGGTGTTAGAGTCAAGATTAAATAGATTCAATAGTTTATAAAAAAAAAGGATCATTATTTATTTATTTTTATTTATTTGATTAAAATTAAATGAACAATTAAACTTGTTTACGCTAATTATTAAAAGGAGGGAAAAAAATGAAACACCAATGAAAATATACACAATAGATACACTCACTCAAGCATTTAGATTTTCAAATTGGAATCTTTTTTGTTCGCGTCAACATACCTATGTTGCATTCAGGTGACTTACTAACGAGTGGATTGAACAATTAACATACAAGAGATCTTTAGAGTCGTGGCTCATGTAATCATTCAGATAAACTCTCTCTTATTGAACAGTTTATTTGCGGGGTGAGTCTCTTAGAGCATGTGAAATCGAACTTGATGTGTTCCTCATCATAAATTAACTACCATTACCAGCTACTGTGGTTCGCCAGCACCTGTCCCACAGTTCCTCAACCTCTCTTCAGCAACTGCCAAGATAATCGACATTGGTCATCAATCTCCAACAGTAGGCTTCAATAGGTCAATGCCCAGTACGGCGGATCATTTGATATATTGTGGAATGCTGTTTTTTAAATATTTAAGATAACTGAAATACGTTTAAATTATTTAAGCATTCTGTCAGGGATGGCGATATTGTTTCTCTTTCTTTCTTTAATTCACACACAAATAATATAAGTTCATAACACTTCCAGTTATTAACCAAAATCACTTTATTGAATAATCGTAAGAACTAGTTATTCAATAATGAACATTAACCATTAAATCATGTCTCTACGATAAATACTAGTTGTCCGTTCTGTTAATACAATAAATACTTCTTCCTAGCTCCTCCCTTCCTTCCTAATTCCCCTACCTTCTTCAAACTGAAACAAAACAAAGGTATCCAAAACAATATTCTATCTATTTCCTCGTCAAACGTCTGTGTCTCCTCCCTTTTTTACTTCCGTTTAACAACCCATTCATTTGGTGCGTTACCGTACTACAGGGAATTCCCTCTAACATCTACATTGGTACAATAATTCATTGTCTATCTATATAACTACCTATCAATCTATATGTCTGTCTATCTAACAATGTCTGTCTATCTATCTATGTCTGTCTATGTCCTTACACATTCAATGACATAGGCCTATCTGATGAATAATTTTTAGAGCATTTTCGAAAAAAAAATGCTCTATTGTCCCCGTTTTGTCTGTCTGTCTGTCTGTCTGTCTGTCATCACCCTAGATCTCAATAACCATAAGTCCTAGACCCATGATGTATATATCATTTTGTAGGTCTTGGCCTGCCAAGAAATAGCTTTTTTCCATTTCGCGATCTGACCTCTCAGGGCCGTAAAAGGGGCCTTAGTACCGTTTTTTACTATATAAGCTTTATTAATAAAGGAACGCTATATCTCAGCAACTATAAGTCCTAGACCCATGATGTATATATCATTTTGTAGATCTTGGCCTACCAAGAAATGACTTTTTTTCCATTTCGCAATCTGACCTCTCAGGGCCGTAAAAGGGGCCTTATAATGTGCTGTTTTTTTACTATATAAGCTATATTAATAATGGACCGCCCTATATCTCAGCGACCATAAGTCCTAGACCCATGATGTATATATCATTGTGTAGGTCTTGGCCTGCCAAGTGTACATCAAAAGTCCATTTCGCGATTTGACCTCTCAGGGCCAAAATATAAGAGATTGTTATGTACCGTTTTGCTTATATTTTAAATATAAATAATAAAAGCTAATCAAAGGGGCGTAATCATTATTTATTTTTGTAACAGTTATTCAACATGACTTACTTGTCCTTTTAATATCTTTTTTCAGATATATGCATTACACAATTGAATTTACAAACATTTCCAAAATTTACAAATATTTACTGAAAGATAACAAAGGTACTGAAAATGCGCTAACACGTCCTGTGTCCAGAATGGAACAGGCTTAATTGCTTGTTACTTTATACATTACTTAAGCCGTTACAACCTTTGTTACAAACACCAGTAACTCTATTAAACGAATCGTACCAATTGTTGTAAATTTATATACACAATTGTGGCCCCATTAAACCCTAACACATTTTGAAGGATTTTTGCACATAATTCCACATTTTTTCGACCCCGGACTCTTCGACCCCACCATTTCGACCCCGGACTATTCGACCCTGTCAACTGATAAAAAGGATGTTTGAATTATTATTCCTTTTGTTTTAAATATTTTATTAGCTTTCTTCAACATGTGCATAATTGTTTATGTTAAAATATATAACATTTATATTGTATCAATTTTGTTTAAAATATGTTTTTTTTAATTGTTTAAAATATGTATTTTAATTGTTCAAAGTATTCAAATAGAAAAGTTATTTATTAGGCTAAGACAGAATAGTATCGAACAGGTATTCCGTGAGCTTGTTTCTATAGAAAAGAAATAATTAGAGGTCGGGTTTGAGTTACTAGGATGGCACTTAACCCAATTGACACACCCAGTTGACAGTCATTTGCGGATAAAGGGTTATTTTGTTTTGTTATAATATCACTCGACATGTGTTAATTGTTCTTGGTTTCGTAGTTGTAGTTAAAAGAATATTCAGATTCAAAGTAAAAGTATTGGGAGAGTATTTCCTCTGGATAAAGGCTGTCAAAACATCAACCTGCCAGCTTAAGGTTTTGTCCAGATTGTGACAGATAAGACCAACATAATAAACATGTTTTTTAACTTTGCTAAGTCAGACAAATAATTATATGTTTTTTTCTACGTGGTTTAAATAATAATCATTTTGAGTGTTCTCTCCAACAAATTCACGAGTGTATCTCTCTGCGATTCTTGCAGTCAGAGTACCTCGCATGAGAGTTTTGTAGAAATGAAAAGAAAAAAACAGCGGAACCTAATATACTTAGTTCAAAATTATTCCGTTTTGATTATCGTCAATCAAACTTTGCAACGTATATTTGAAATGAAAATGTTTTCTTATACAATGAATTCTAAATTCTACAACGTACAATTGTATTCATTCATACCAAATCATAAACGATACATACCTACATTACATTCAGGTGGATTACTGTAGCCGTTACAACCAATTTCACAGACGCCCGTCACCCTGTTACATGATTCATCGTAGCAGTTTCTACTACAATTTTTTTCACAATTGTGTCCCCACGTATTACTATGACATTCTAGTAAAGTTGATAAACATACATGTTAATGAAGGTAGTTAGTAAACATACATGTTAATGAAGTTAGTTAGTAAACATACATGTTAATGAAGGTAGTTAGTAAACATACATGTTAATGAAGGTAGTTAGTAAACATACATGTTAATGAAGGTAGTTAGTAAACATACATGTTAATGAAGGTAGCTAGTAAAAAATTAAACTGAAACAAAAAATACATTTTCTCTTATAAATACTTAAAAGATGAACATCAGCTAACATGCAGAAAATGTGTAAAACACTTTGGAGAGGAAATAAAATTAAACGAATATACGGCCAGTAAAGAACAATAACGATTTGAGAAGCAGAAAAAAATGTCAGAACTATACGGGTTATACGAAGAACCAAATATAACAGCTGAAATAAAAATGGGTGTGGTACACAGAATGAAAGGAAAACAAAACAAGTTTCAATGGCCTAAAGACTGGTCAAAAAGCACATGATTGGAAGAGGTGGTGAAAGACCTTAAAGCCATAGGAGTGAGAGAATGTAGGAAGAAAACCATGGATCGGGAAAAGGGGATGAGAGTAGTAGTATGGCAGGCCAGGGCTGTATAGACTAGTATGGCAGGCCAGGGCTGTATAGAGTACTATGGCAGGTCAGGGCTGTATAGAGTAGTATGGCAGGTCAGGGCTGTATAGAGTAGTATGGCAGGTCAGGGCTGTATAGAGTAGTATGGCAGGTCAGGGCTATATAGAGTAGTATGGCAGGTCAGGGCTATATAGAGTAGTATGGCAGGTCAGCATGGGCGTATTCATGGGGGGCAAGAGGGGCATTTGGCCCCCCCTTACATTTTGAAAAAAAGGCATATAAGAGGGGGGCATTAGCTCCCCCCCCCTTACATTTAAAAAAAAATGTCATAAAGTTGTTTTTGCCCCCCCCCCCCTGGACCATTTTGCCCCCCCCTCTGGAAAATTTTTGCCCCCTGGAAAAATTCCTAGCGACGCCCATGCAGGTCAGGGCTGTATATAGTAGTATGGCAGGTCAGGGCTGTATTTAGTAGTATGGCAGGTCAGGACTGTATAGAGTAGTATGGCAGGTCAGGGCTGTATAGAGTAGTATGGCAGGTCAGGGCTGTATTTAGTAGTATGGCAGGTCAGGACTGTATAGAGTAGTATGGCAGGTCAGGGCTGTATAGAGTAGTATGGCAGGTCAGGGCTGTATTTAGTAGTATGGCAGATCAGGACTGTATAGAGTAGTATGGCAGGTCAGGGCTGTATAGAGTAGTATGGCAGGTCAGGGCTGTATAGAGTAGTATGGCAGGTCAGGGCTGTATTTAGTAGTATGGCAGGTCAGGGCTGTATTTAGTAGTATGGCAGGTCAGGGCTGTATTTAGTAGTATGGCAGGTCAGGGCTGTATAGAGTAGTATGGCAGGTCAGGGCTGTATTTAGTAGTATGGCAGGTCAGGGCTGTATTTAGTAGTATGGCAGGTCAGGGCTGTATAGAGTAGTATGGCAGGTCAGGGCTGTATAGAGTAGTATGGCAGGTCAGGGCTGTATTTAGTAGTATGGCAGGTCAGGACTGTATATAGTAGTATGGCAGGTCAGGGCTGTATGGAGTAGTATGGCAGGTCAGGACTGTATTTAGTAGTATGGCAGGTCAGGACTGTATAGAGTAGTATGGCAGGTCAGGACTGTATAGAGTAGTATGGCAGGTCAGGACTGTATAGAGTAGTATGGCAGGTCAGGACTGTATTTAGTAGTATGGCAGGTCGTTACTGTATAGAGTAGTATGGCAGGTCAGGGTCGTAGTTTAAGTGTAGAGCCTAGGTAAGAAGAAATGGAAATAGAAACTTTAAATACATCGCTGTTTATTTTTTCTATGACCGTGCGTCTTATAAATCTTTGGATATTTTTATCTTCTGGATACTCTAGGCTACACAACACATTCATTACATTCTGGTGGATTGGTAAAGCCGGCACATCCTATATGACAAACTCCTTATATTCTGTCACAAGATTCATTGTAACAATTCTCACCACATTTGCTCTTACAATTGTCACCCCAATGACCACTTTGACATTCTGTGAGTTTAAAATAGACATACTGTTTGACATCTGTTTTGATGTTTTCTTTTTAAACGAGATAAATAGTTTATTTCGTCTTTAAAAAAACAGTTTTAGCTTTTAATATATAAACCACAAAACTGGAAAATAAGTAAAAAAAAATAAATATTTTTTTCTTTACAATTCTATTCATCTAAATCTGGAACTAGACTCAACGTAGTCCTTTTATAAAAAAATAATGCCTCATTAAATTTTACCTGAATAGTTAAAAATATGCCTCATTAGATATTACCTGAATAGTTAAAAATATGCCTCATTAGATATTACCTGAATAGTTAAAAATATGCCTCATTAGATATTACCTGAATAGTTAAAAATATGCCTCGTTAGATATTACCTGAATAGTTAAAAATATATTTTTTTACTTTTTTTTTGGCCTGTTTATTTTGATTATTCATGACTTTAACAAATTCGTGAGTGTATCTATCCATGGACTTCTACACATAATAGTTCAATGCAGCTATGACCTAATTCAACGCGCACTATCTTGCGCAATTTGCATGACGTTTTTAAAGAATGGAGAATGGCAAAAACCCTAAAAAAAAATAGCATTTTTTTTGTACTTTCCGAATATTGTATAATTTTTGGACATTAATTTTTGACGAAAAAAAAGGTATTAATTGTTTTATTTAAGAAATATGCTAATGTTTCAAATTCATACTCAGTATCAGATGATGATGTCATACCTATGTTACATTCAGGTGGATGGTTGAAGCCGTTACAGCCAAATTCACAGACATCTGTTACTCTACTATATTCACGGCAACAATATCTGACAATTTTATAGCTATAGGGGCAGGAAGCGAACAAATAGGGATTGGTCCAATAGTAGCCTATATCATACATAATCAACTGACTAGCAACACGCCACACATACACACTTAAGAAATAATGATCATTATTTTATATAAATTCACGGAATAAACAAGTGTAATGGCATGTGTCATTGTTAGGGACAAAACAAATTAGTAAATATTGTTTGTAATATTGTGTTTTTAATTATAGAAAAAAACAACTGTACTAATTAATTATTTTTTTTTTATAAAATGGTAATAATTAATACTAAAATAAATGAAATTCAAATATGGATGATTACATACCTATGTTACATACAGGTTGATTCATATACCCATTGCAACCTTGGTTACAGACACCTGTTTTTGTATTACAGTTTGTCTTGTAGCAGTTTTCGCCACATTTGTCTTTACAATTGTGACCCCATTTACCATTGGGACATTCTAGGGACAAGTGTTGGAAATAAAAATATAACTTATTTTTTTAAAAGATGTAACACATATTACATGAAATTTCGATATTATAATAATTTTCAATCTATTACACATACATGATAACATACGATCATTACATTCTGGTGGATTGGAATAGCCGTTACATCCTATATCACAAACTCCTGTTATTCTGTCACAAGATTCATTGTGACAATTCTCACCACATTTGCTCTTACAATGGTCACCCCAAAGACCACTTTGACATTCTGAGAGTTTAAAATAGACATACTGTTTGACATCTGTTTTGATGTTTTCATTTTTCATAGAAGTCAGTAACATTTTTTTTTAAGTAACAAAAACATATTGTTTTTTGCATAAAAACCACAAGCCTAGCCACTTGGGGACGGATGGTGAAATGTGTTTCAAAGTTGTCCACACAGCTTTAAATGGGAACCTGAATTCAGGGAAGTAAAGGTCGCTGGGCGTAGCAACAGATGAATTCTACACTTCATCTGCCCCGTTGGCCCGCTAGGGCTAAGGGAACTATCGACCAGCTACTAAGTAAACAAACAGATAATTCTGTGTTTTGTTAATCCAAAACATCGGAGAAATAAACTTAAATTTTTCATTTCATATATCAACAAAAAAGGGTTTTATAAAAAAAAAAACTGCCCAATTAGATATTACCAGAATAGTCATTGATAATGTTAATTTTCATTATTTAACCTTTTTTAAATTATGGCTACTAATTCATGAGTGTACGTGTCCATGGCGTTCTACACTAAATTGGTCAGTCCAGACCTGATTTATCTCTACACGCGCTATCCAGTGCCCACTAAATGGTATTTTTGAAGACATGAAAATAGTGAAGTACTCTTTTTCTGAAATTTATTTTTGTTGGAAATGTAATAGCAATTTTTTTATACATTTTTTAGAAAGATGACTAAAAATCTTCAAATCGTTTAAATTCATGACCTGAGATAGATAATGACGAACGTACCAACGTTACATTCAGGTGGATTATTGTATCCGTTACAACCATTGTCACAGACACCTGATACTCTGTTACATGATTCATTGTAGCAGTTTTCTCTACATCTATTTGCACAATTGTGACCCCACAAACTGACTTGACATTCTAGAAGAGATTTTTACAAAAAACAAATAAATAAAACGAGTGTATAATGAACTGAGTTGACGCTCATGGAGATAACGATTAGTACTCCTCTGACGATACTACTTAAAAAATATGTAAAAATTTATATACGATACCTTGATTACAATCAGGGGCATTACTGTATCCATTACATCCATTATCACAAATTCCTGTTGCTATGTTACAAGATTCATTGTAACAGTTTTCACCACATTTATATTCACAATTGTTGCCCCAATAACTAGTTAGACATTCTGGTGGAAAAAAAAAGAATTAAGTATGTTATTATTTTGTTAATTAATAAAAACAACATTCTTTTATTGATTATTTTTATTGTTTTCATACACATATCATTATAATTCTGATCATTGGAATATCAGATGATAGGCTCATCTTACTTAAGGTACACGTTGGGAAATCACTGAATCGAAAACAAGCTTTATCACAAAGTCCAGTAAATCTATCACATGATCTCTGATAGCAGTTATCGCCGCATGGGCTGTTACAATTTTTTCCGAAAAACCCAGAAGCACAAGCTGTAAAAAAATGGCATTCAAAGATTCATATTTCTGTGTCTATAGTTAAAAATGTAACAATAAAATAAAGTTTTTAAATATTAAAATAAATACTAAAACGCTAAAGCTTTTGAACGTGTTATATATTTAAACAAACAAAAGATGATCTGCCAGATTATCCTTTGAAGTTTGGAAAACCATAGTTAAAATGTACTTTTACCAATGTTACAATCAGGTGGATTTCGGTATCCCAAACATCCCTTGTCACAGACTCCTGTCACTCTGTCACACGAATTGTTAAAACAATGGATGCTGCATTTGTGTTGACAGTTTAGTCCATAATAACCTTTTATACATTCTGCAATTGGAAAATATATTTAATGTACATTATTTTTCCTGATGATGCAATATTTGATTGTATGAATGGCACAAAAGGAAATGTGTACGCATTACCATGTTCGCAAACAGGAGGGTCATTGTATCCAAGACAAGATTGACACTGTCCAGTATCTTGATGACACAATAAGGGACAGTCTGAAGGACACATTTTATTACATTCCAGACCCCAACTTCCTGCCACACATTCTGAAACAGATATTGAATTTATTACACTTGCCCTATATTTGAATGGATGACGGATGGTCGAACGATGTAGATCCTATGGCTATTGACACGGTTTGATCTTATGTGATAACCTAAGAAATTATTCTGAACGTCTACCCTGCTGAAAGTTGTAGGGCAACGTGCTATCCACACCATCCCACTTTTTGTGCCGTGTTTACTAAATTAAATAAATTGAACTTCTGCTCATAATGAACTTACCTATATTCAAAACTTATTTTAAATCTTGACACTTTCTAGAGTAAAGTTTATTAAGAAAAACGAAGCGCAGTGTTTTACTGGATGGTGTTTGGGACGGATGGTCATGTTGAACTAACGGTCTTGGGTTCGATTTCCGTTGAGGACTGATGCTTATTTAAGGTCAGTGTTGAAGTCCCCGCTATAACTCACGAGGATCCCTAATGGCAGTCGCACTATCGGCTTTAGTGTGATGTAAAATAGGGCACCAAAGATACGGCCCCATCTTTACAAGGGACGTCACTCTCTGGATAACAAAACTGTACAACGAAATGCAGGGGATACAACTAATGGTCCGTTAGGGAAATGGTTCAATAATGACGAAGTGTATTTATAAAATTCTTTATCTTTACATCGTTCTGTCTATTTGCCATACCTGATTATGTTTGTTATAATATTTCATCGCAAAACCAATTTAATTTAATTTGTGTAAATCAATCTAAAAAATGTTTAATCAATTAAATAAATAGAAAGTGAAACTGCCTGTATGTGATTCTATATTTCAAAGAAAATCAATTTTGGTATAAACTCAAGTAACTTAAATTTCTTATAATTTAAACTATTGGCGAGTGTATCTAGTTTTTGTATGTGAGCATTTATATGAAAATTGTATGAAATTACAAGCAACCGACGCCATGATTTTATTTACTGTAATATTTAGAATAAAATGTATTTAAAGTGCATTTCAAACATTATTGAAATATGTGCAGCATATATGTATACTATTTTAACAAACTTTGACTGTGAATGAGTCTTAAACATAGCCTACATATGGACAGAAAAAAAAACTCACCTCCGTACACTTCAACCTCACAAAGTGTTAGATAAATATAGTTAGTCCAAACCTCTTTGTACGTTTGAGATATGCGAATTTTACTTAAAATTCTTTCCTTTCCATCAGAGATTGTATAAACGTCTTTAATACCGCTGGCGTCTTGAAATGTCCAAGCATTGTGATTGTTAGCATCAAACATTTCAAGTTCGAAATTATTCAGACGCCAGGTGCAGCAGTCACCTAGAATGATTGAACGAAAGACAATTTTCTTTTTTTTTTGCTAGTTTTTTTCTATTTAATTTGATAAGATTGCTCATTGTTTGCAGATTATTTCTAGCCAAAATTTACGGCGGTGAATACTAAATACAGTTGCATTATGACTATAAAAATGATTTTTATCTCTAGAACATATAAAACTACTAATTGAAACAGTGTTAACAATGACCATCGCTGGTCATTATAGCCAGGAGTACAATGGTCATTTAGGCACTAATGAGGAGCAGTGGCGCAACCAGCAAAAAATATGGTGGGGGGGGGGGCTCACATTTTGAAAAAAGACAAAAGCCCGCCGCAGTCGAATTTTTTTTTTTTTTTTAAACTCTACGAATAAAAATTCTTTATTAATTATAATTTTTAGTTGAGGATAAAACAGATTATAATTATTATGTCTTAGGCAGTCTGTTTTG
>JAGDYQ010000236.1:394770-404770 GCA_021962125.1 Bulinus truncatus
TAGGAATATGTGAGATATAAATAAATAAATTAATATATATATATATATATATATATATATATATATATATATATATCCAGTATATATATATTAGGGTGGGTCAAAAAAATTTTTTTTGGAGTTGGGAATTTGAAACATATTCAAAAAGTTGCCTATGGTCCTACTGATTGTAAAAATGTAAAATTTGTAAAAATCAGATAATGTCTTCCACTCCCAACTTTTAGTTCAAGGAGGTACAGGGCGAAAAAATGCACTGTCTAAAAAAAAAAAAAACGATTTTTTATTATTTTTATTTTTATATACTAAAACATGTCAATAATAACTAAGAATTAATTATATTGCAGAAATTTTTTTTAGATCATTTAAAATGTATTTTCAGATTGTTACTCATTCAGAAACTTCAATAATTTAAAAAATTAAAAGTCATTTTTCTCTGAAAAAATATTTTTGACATTTTTCTTCATTATGGCAAGAAAATCTCAAAAACCACCTGTCAGATTTTGATAAAACTTCTAATTTTTATGTAGAAGAGGTGCATTTATAGAATGTCAGAGGCTTTTCAAGAAATTTTAAGTCCTTTTTTTTTTTTTTTTTTTTTCAAAATTAGCATTTTTTGCTTATTTTCACCATACAAAATTTAAACATTCATAAAAAAATGTATTTATTACATTATCAAAAAAGTACTTTTACATTCCCTAAAGTAAGCTTTTCTGATTATAAAAATATACATTTTATATGAAACAGTCTATAAATATTTTAGAAATATTTGTCACAAAAAGGTCATAAATTTCAAGATCGCGGCATGCCGCACCCACAAATATCAATATGTTAATATTTTTTTTTTAACAAAATTATTTTTAAATCTACTATATCATTACTAAGATATTAAAATGTCTTAAACTTTAATAATAAAAAAAAGATTTTGCTTTGACCCGGGTACCCCCCCCCCCAATGTATGACATTTTACAACATTTAGAATGTTTGGTATAAGTAATATGAAATTGTACAAATCTATAAATACAAAATATACAATGTACACATAAATAATACTGTTTTTGGATTGTCACAGGAAACTTGCTTTGCTTTCAATTTTCGGAAGAACATCCCTTGATTTCTTTGTTTGCAAAAGCATCCCATGTCGAGAGCTATGTCCGTACAGTTTGAAATGTCCGTACACTTTTAAACTAACAGCAGTAACTTCTTTAATTGCTCTTTCAACAGCTTGAGAGTGACAGGGAATTTGATCCAGTATGATTGGGTTGTTGCGTTTAAGTTCATCATCACAAATATGTTCCAGCAGAGGAGGGGATGTCACTGCACAAAGATCCCAGTTAATCATCTGATCATATGATTTAGCTGCATTATTCAGGATTATGACATTTTTGTTGAAAAATTCTAACTCTGCATGGAGCTGGTTTATGTCGTGCTGTTATGGTTTTATTTACTGCATACCTTCCAATTTCTTCATCATTGTCCAAACTGCAGCCAATAGAATGTTTTCTGTATGTGCAAAGTAGCAGTTATTTTTCAATACAGGCATTATAATAGATTGATCAGCAGTATCAAGGTTCTGAAGCAGTTGTATCATATAGAAAAAGTTTCTAGCCCCACTTTGACAAGACGGATCGCAAAAATCCTGTTCGCTTTTGATAACCATCTTTGCTCTCATTAGTATGTTCCTTGGCTGCCCTATCTATGTCGACGCATCTTTGCTGGATCCAGAGCTGTAGATGGTGTTAACATGTTTAAGTCCTTCAACACAGCTTTAACGATAAGACATGTATCCCTATTGCTTAGTTTACATCGATCCACTGCTTCATATTGATATCTGTTTTGTTATTTGGAACATTCCTCATCGCTGGAGAAGTCTGCATCAAGTAGTTCATCATCTTCAGCATCCTGATCTGGAATATCATTATCTTTCTCATCATTGACGTTATCATTTGTGGTTCCTATCTGATCGCCACCCTGCATCAATGAATGTTTTCTTTTCTGTCGATTTTGTAATATTTTTGTTGTATGCTTGTCAACATTGTCTATGAACATATTTCTTGCCATCTTTTGATCCACCCAAATGCCCACTCAAGCACAGAAATTATTACTGATTGTGGACATTTACAGTCTCCTCTATCCCTAACACCTGCATCTTTTTACTCGAACAATTATACTGGTAGTGTCATTTGTAGGGATACTAGCCTGGTCATATAATTGTTTAACTTCATGCGCTAATGCGTGAGCTCGTGAATGAAGGCTATGATTGTATTGTTCCATTTTAAGCATCCACCAATAGCCTTGAAAACATCTTCACTGGTTGGAAGTTGTCTTTTAGGCAATTCAGCTGCTGACCCAAACACAGAATGTACAGTTGCACTTCTTGTAGAAGAACTCATATTCATAGAAGAACTTAATAAAATAATTGAAAAATTAATCAAAAATGAAATAAAACAACCATGCGTGATCCGATAATGAATACATGGTACACCAGTTATATTGAGAGGAAAATGGATGCAATGCTTATCCCAGTTGTCTGAACTAATTAGTTATTCATAAAAAAGGTTATAAAGATAAAACACAAATTTTATATGCATATTATTTCTTTTTTGAATAACCTAGGTCACAAATTTAACATGTTTAGTCACAAAAAACTCATAGTAAATATAGTAAAAATTTCGAACAAAAGTTGGGAGTAGTAAAACTATGTAGTTTTCAAATATTTGTACATATTCCATGTACTACCATGATGTAACAACTTTTTAATAATGTTTCAATAAAAAAAAATTTTTGACCCACCCTAATATATATATATATATATATATATATATATATATATATACAGAGAGAGAGAGAGAGAGAGAGAGACAGAGAGAATGCGACAGATAGCTAATGGGAATATGCAGGAGTTTTTGGGAACATGCGGGAACTTTTGGGGATGTACGAGAGCTTATGGGAATATGTGAGATATAAATATATATTTATTATATATATATATATATATATATATATATATATATATATACAGTTTACTTTGTTCGATGTATCATGATAACATGATAACATGATGGTGATAGATGGAGATAAACTATTTAACAGAAACGTGCTCATATTATATAATGTGTACATTACAGCAAATATTTTACAACACATTCGGTAATCACTGTACGGTCACTTACACAAGGGAAAAGAGGGGGGGGGGTAAATATTGTGTAGGCTAATAACTAGTAAAAAATAGAGCAGAGGTAACATTTACCTCTATTGTATAGAATGATTCTGTTTACTGCTCTGATAGCGTCTAATATAAGTGTCCAACTTGGGTATTTATCTGTATTTAGAGTATGTGTGCAGCTGCCACTAGCAAAATTGTTATTGGTATTTCCATCGACGGCTAGATAGGCATCGTAGTTCGGTGGCAATACACTTGACTGTGTAGCGGACTGTTTTAAGGCGACATTACGACCTGTGTAAATTTGAATTATAACATGTACACGTATTCAAATACTAAAAAAAAAAAGAGGATTTTTAATATTTAGTAACTTTTAGATTGTTTAGCTCTATGTGTGAAGTCTAAATAAGAATGAATTAACATTTCTTATATCCTTTAAACCACTAACGGGATGGTTTTTACAATGCTCTTCTTTCATCCCTAACATAGCCGATAATACAATTTTAATGGAGGCACCACGGGAGATATAGCAATGACTTAAACCATAAATAAAAATTTCATTGGCCTTCACCTTTGAGCTAGAAACCGTAATTTATAGAAGAGTTTACAATTAACTTCTAAAGGTACATATCCCTTTGAACTAGGAATCGTATTCTACAGATTAGTTTAAAATTAACTTCCAATGGTACGTATTCTTTTGAACTAGATATGTAATTCTACAGAATAGTTTACAATTATCATCCATCATACCACCGCTGACATAAACAGAGCATAAAGATTTGAGTCCACTGCCAGTAAGCACTATTGTTCGTATCAGAGAGCTAACGTTACATCTGTAGTCTACGGTTGTACCATCCAGGACCGTTATCAGTGGGTTACATCTCATGATGGGGCTCCCGGCCAGAAGTGGGATGAATGTCAAGGTGAGCCCAAGATTGCTAGCTGTTAGATTAAATTATACTATTAGGAGACACATACTTTAAATTAATAATTTGTGATTAGTAAATATTCATAAAACATTAGTAATATAATATTTGTGTATATTAATTTACAAAAAAAAGAAAAAAAAAGAAGAAAAAAATATCGTCCTTAATTTACAAGATTGTTCCAACCCACTAGCGTCCGAAAAAAATGTACTTCGACAACAATTATACGTAAAATAAAAATATGCACTATGAGCTTAAAAGTCAAACATTGCCCATAAGTTATGTCTTTAATGTTTTCATATATAAATAGCCATTTAACACCAACAACAAAATCACCAATTTAAAAAGACAATTGATAGAATACCAGTTGATTTACTTAAACATTGAAAGCCGATATGTATTTCCTATAAATGTATTAAATGATCAATAAGAAGTGAGGCTTGAATTATAACGTATGGAAATGTAATGACAATGTTTTCTTATCACCTGCTATAGAAGATGTCATGACAATGTTTTCTTATCACCTGCTATAGAAGATGTCATGACAATGTTTTCTTATCACCTGCTATAGAAGATGTCATGACAATGTTTTCTTATCACCTGCTATAGAAGATGTCATGACAATGTTTTCTTATCACCTGCTATAGAAGATGTCATGACAATGTTTTCTTATCACCTGCTATAGAAGATGTCATGACAATGTTTTCTTATCACCTGCTATAGAAGATGTCATGACAATGTTTTCTTATCACCTGCTATAGAAGATGTCATGACAATGTTTTCTTATCACCTGTTATAGAAGATGTCATGACAATGTTTTCTTATCACCTGCTATAGAAGATGTCATGACAATGTTTTCTTATCACCTGCTATAGAAGATGTCATGACAATGTTTTCTTATCACCTGCTATAGAAGATGTCATGACAATGTTTTCTTATCACCTGCTATAGAAGATGTCATGACAATGTTTTCTTATCACCTGCTATAGAAGATGTCATGACAATGTTTTCTTATCACCTGCTATAGAAGATGTCATGACAATGTTTTCTTATCACCTGCTATAGAAGATGTCATGACAATGTTTTCTTATCACCTGCTATAGAAGATGTCATGACAATGTTTTCTTATCACCTGCTATAGAAGATGTCATGACAATGTTTTCTTATCACCTGCTATAGAAGATGTCATGACAATGTTTTCTTATCACTTGCTATAGAAGATGTCATGACAATGTTTTCTTATCACCTGCTATAGAAGATGTCATGACAATGTTTTCTTATCACCTGCTATAGAAGATGTCATGACAATGTTTTCTTATCACCTGCTATAGAAGATGTCATGACAATGTTTTCTTATCACCTCCTATAGAAGATGTCATGACAATGTTTTCTTATCACCTGCTATAGAAGATGTCATGACAATGTTTTCTTATCACCTGCTATAGAAGATGTCATGACAATGTTTTCTTATCACCTGCTATAGAAGATGTCATGACAATGTTTTCTTATCACCTGCTATAGAAGATGTCATGACAATGTTTTCTTATCACCTGCTATAGAAGATGTCATGACAATGTTTTCTTATCACCTGCTATAGAAGATGTCATGACAATGTTTTCTTATCACCTGCTATAGAAGATGTCATGACAATGTTTTCTTATCACCTGCTATAGAAGATGTCATGACAATGTTTTCTTATCACTTGCTATAGAAGATGTCATGACAATGTTTTCTTATCACCTGCTATAGAAGATGTCATGACAATGTTTTCTTATCACCTGCTATAGAAGATGTAATGACAATGTTTTCTTATCACCTGCTATAGAAGATGTCATGACAATGTTTTTCTAGCACCTGCTATAGAAGATGCCCTGGAAGATTTCCAAATCTCCCACTTTTCATGGACAAACAATGTGATCATTTTCATTGTCCAAACTTCATAGTCAAAAGTCAGAAAACAATTACTTATAGAGCCTACAGCCCTACACCCCATCCCCCCAATTCAGTGTTGAAGAAAACAATATTGATTTGTTGTTTTTGTATTACTCTTCATTTTCCCAATTGAATTACGTCAAATTAATGATTTTAAATAGAGTTATAGCTACAGGTTTAAATAGAGTTGTAGCTACAGGTTTAAACAGAGTTATAGCTACAGGTTTTAATATAGTTATAGCTACATGACGTTTAGGTAAATACTCTCTTACAGGCATCTGCCACTTTCACCCTCAGCCAAGTGAACGGAAAAACTTTTTGAAATGAAATATTGAGTTGTCGAATGCTTTGATCGGCATTACAAGTAGCGTCATCAGCATCTATCATCCATGTTGAAAAATGTTGCTCGGGTGTTATCCTCAGAATTACTTTTATGTTTGCCATCATATTCTCTTATATTAAAAGTTCAAAATGTTAATTTACATAAATATATGATAAAAGATTCAGCTAATGAGTAATATGGGATACACAGTTTAATAGTAATATAAAGCATGATACAAGGTTAATTAGTAATATAAAACATGATACCAGGTTAACTAGTAATATAAAAGATGATACAAGGTTTATTAATATTATTCAATGTGATACGTAGTATGAGTCAGATGTAAAGTTATACAGAGTTATAGAGACACATTTTTAAAGACGCAGTTTATGAGACACAGTTTATGAGACACAGTTATAGAGAGACAGTTTTTGATAGACACAGTTTTAGAGACACAGTTTATGAGACACAGTTTATGAGACACAGTTATAGAGAGGCAGTTTTTAAGAGACACAGTTTTAGAGACACAGTTTTTATGAGACACAGTTTATAAGACACTTTTTTATGAGACACAGTTTTTGTGACACAGTTGCAAGTTAATATTCATATTTTTGTCCACTCACGGTACTGACAGTTAGGCCCAAACCATCCACTGGCACATTTTGTTGAACACAGGCCGTTGACGTCACATGACCCACTTGAGTCGCAGTGACACAGATATTGACATTTCGACCCAAACCATCCAGTGTCACAAGCAGCTGACATAATTATCAAAACATATTCTTAAAATTAATGAACTAACATAGATAAAATCATGTTTTAACTAATTAACTTTTTTCAGCTAAACATGTTAAACTAACTGATAACGAAAAAAACAAACATGGGCTACACTACGGGGGTCTACGCTGATATGTCAAACATTTGTGAAGTGGAAAAACCCAAATATTCTCGGAGTTAACTACCAAACGTAATAGTGTCACTTAATTATAAATAATGGCGTCATCAATAGTCTCTAACGAAGAATTTTTAGAATTAAATTGATATCCATGTATACTGTCGACTGAACTACTTCATGAACTAATTGTAAGGACAAACAAATATAAATAATAGGCTATTTCTACCAGGATAATGCACCGTATTTTAAAGTTATTTATAATTTTGGTATAACAAAATTGTCCGGATTGAGGATATTGTGGGCTCAATGCTAGTTACTGAAAAGTACCTCAATATACGAACACACTGACTATATGGAATCGTTTACTAATTAAGTAACGCCTTGATGACCGATTCCTGTAGACCGTAGACCTGAGAGTCATGGGTTCGATACTTTGTGAGAACCATGGCATTTGTCCAGATGTTATTTGGTTCATGTTGTCCCGACAATCCCACCGAACTTTAAATGGGTAACTGACTTTAAGTTGGGGAAGTAAAGGCGGCTGGCCGTTGTGCTGACCACACAATCCCTTCTTATGCCGAGGTTAAAGAAAGAGAAGACCTCTACACTTCATGTGCTTCGATGGCCCGTCAGGGCTAAGGGAGCTGACACTTGGTGGATGGGGGTGCTAAAATGCGACTGAATGTGACGTGGTGAGGGTGACAGTGCCTGCCGTATTTCTTTAGAAATATCGATTAGCTAGTAAATTTTCGAACCGCAGTTCTCAAACTTTTTTCGCAACTGTACCCCAAATGATGCACAACGATGTCCACCGGTACTCATCACAGGTACTCATCACAGGTACTCATCACAGGTACTCATCACAAGTACTCATCACAGGTACTCATCACAGGTACTCATCACAGGTACTCATCACAGGTACTCATCACAGGTACTCATCACAAGTACTCATCACAGGTACTCATCACAGGTACTCATCACAGGTACTCATCACAGGTACTCATCACAGGTACTTTTTTTTCAAACTGTTTGTTGCTTTAAAATAAAATTAAACGCCGCTGCTTATCCTTTTTTCTGTGATTTTTGTCATGTAATAAGATTACGCTTACGTTCTACGCAGAACACGACACACATGAGCTATTTTATTAAACATATTCTTAGAATGACTTTATTGACAAATATCGACTTAAACACTTTTATAACTCATCAACTAACACAATTTAGATAAGAAAACTTCTTACAAGTAATTACTCAATAATGCGGGAAAAAAATCCTATATGTAAATAACTCAAAATGATAAGAAAAACAATATATTTTTTTTTTTCAAAAGCGTGATCCCACATGCTAGCTGCATATGTGGCTCCAGATACAGACATGAGTTATTAAGAACCAGTGGCAGCCTTGTTGGGCGAAAGGTGGTGCGGCTAATGCATTTCTTTGCGTCCAATATATTGCACGGTTTAACTGGATGCGCCGCCTTTGATTCTCGCCCATGCGCCGCCTTTGATTCTCGACCATGCCCGCTACCCAACAAGAAGATCGTTTTCTTTTTATCTAATCAGTTAATAAAAGTTACAGTTTCCAGTCGGTTCTACTATGAGGTTGGCTGAGTGTTAAATAACTGTGTACATGACTGCTCTTAGGTTGGCTGAGTGTTTAATAGCTGTGTACATGACTGCTCTTAGATCAGCTAAGTGATAAATAAATGTGTACATGATTGCTCTTAAGTTAGCTGAGTGCTAAATAAGTATGTGCTTGACGGCTCTTAGTTTGGCTAAGTGTTAAAAAAAAATGTGTGACTGACTGCTCTGAGGTAGCTTTTCCTCATTAACGTTGCGGTAGTCAGCATATTCCTCTTCTAGATACATATATTTCAGTTAAACGTGTAATCACTTCATGCATTTGTATTACACAAACAAACCAAAAAATAGGATCGACAAATATATAGCTAGAACTAGTATACGCATTTTCGTGATATCTTTAAAAAAAATCAAGACATTAAATCTATTGTAAGCAAGTACAGTTTGGTCACTTCATGAAATTGAGCAATTGGCACAAAAAAGGTAACTTACATTGTTGTTAATTACTTACATTATTGTTAATTACTTACATATATTGTTAATTACTTACATATATTGTTAATTACTTACATATATTGTTAATTACTTACATATATTGTTAATTACTTACATTGTTGTTAATTACTTACAATTATTGACGGCAAGACACATTCTAATACAGGAAACTGTACAGGCGAAAATGAAAGGTTCTAAAACATTCATTTTAGTGCCGGAATATATTTATCAATTGTCGCACATTTGTAGTTAATTAACTATTGGAATGACTGACTAGACATGCATATCTCAACTTTGATAACTTTCATTTTCGGTTTCGTCCTCAATGCTTAACTAATGCGTTCATTCAACGTATATATATATTTTATTGTTGTGGCTTATTTTTGTAGTACATACTTCTAATAAAATTTGAAGTGTGTTTATGTGTGGTGCATGTTTTTGGAAATACATTGTCGACTTTAATATGTTGAATGAGTCTGGCGTTCTGATAACATCTTCGTCTAGACTTCGGCTTTAGAGAGGGTGTTTTCAGCGCACTTGAGATTTTATGAATATGAAAGTTAATATTTTATACAGCTTAAAAAAGCTATGATATGAAAAATTTAAATAGTACCATATTTTCATAAATGCATGTTAATCCAGTCAATACTATTATAACTTTTATAAATTCAACTAAATGAATAAATATTA